>JAVDPK010001527.1:243236-262677 GCA_034780415.1 Cichlasoma orientale
GATAGATAGATAGATAGATAGATAGATAGATAGATAGATAGATAGATAGATAGATAGATAGATAGATAGATATGTGCCGTGTTGCTTCTTATATTAATTTAGCATGTGATAATATACAGCAGTGACATTCACACCCTTTAAACCACAACAGGGTGGATTTAGCTAAATTTGCACTTGTCAGCAGATCCACTTCCCTAAAACTGAGTATAAGCAACCACACATCTGTGATCACGAATTACAGTCGTGCTCAGTAAATATAAATTTAGATCATTATATAATTTATACAAATAAAAATAGACTTTTAAACATATATTTACATAATAGATTTAAAAAGTTTTATTATAACACAGAACATTTTCCCACTAATCATTGCAGCGCATGCAGCCCTGTAGGTCTTGTATTCTGTCTGATGATTAATAAAACCTCTGTTTCAGCCACACTTTAAAAGAATATTTACTGAGACCCACTAATAACACTGTGGCGTAATTTTATAGTATTTGTCTCTGTGTTTGAGCACATTACATTAAACCATAGCAACTTAGTGTGGAAATGTTTGCATTTGCTGCTGGCTCTCTGGATCTTTTGTGTTCAAAGACTCAGTGCTGGTTAACTGTGAAATTAAAAAGTTGTTGCAAATGTGAGTGCAAAGAGTGCAATAGTGAGCTTGCATCTAAATGATTACAGTGATCTCCCCAAAATTCCTTGACCGGACTGCAGAGTATATAAAAAAATATTTGCGCACAGTGTGTGTTAAAACTGCATAGAAATGTCCCCTTCGTATAATATTCTGCAAGTTAAATCATAGTGGCAGAGCATAGTGTGATTGTGGACTGCCATTTTTCCACTCTTCACGGAAAGCTCTTGATTGGCTAAAGTATTATACAGGGTTTGGGGAGCCAATAGCAAAGTAGAGCATGGGAGAAAGACAAAGATACAGGCTTAATGCCAGTGAGAAGCAGTAAGACACAAACTTTTTAGGCATGGGCCCAATTTGGCAACTAACTAACCAGGCCACTGGTCCAATTGAACCTCCAACTGGCCCTCTGCCACTGGACAATCCTTATTATTGAACTCTGCAACAGTGCTGTCTGTTGTGGCCTACTGCTGCATAGCATATGGTCCTAGGCTTTTCATCTCTCCAGGGATGAAACACCCACACAAACACATGCACAAACTCATTCACGCACTATGGAGAGAAAGAGAGAGGGGAGAGAGAGAGAAAGAAATGCAGACAGAAACACCAAAATAGCAACTAAACACACACACACGCACATGTTGGTCTTCAGAAGAAACATTAAACAAAGACCAAAACAAGCCACTCCAAGTGACACGCTGGATGAATAAAACATGTTTTTTGGGGAAACCTTCCTGGGCAAGTCCCACTCCTCAGATATATTTTCCACCAGGAAATAATCCCACGAGGGAACAGGATGCATGAGAAGGATGACCAGCTGAGCTTGGCTTGGTAAGTGAAGCTATTTGTTGGAGGTTTGCCTCAACTATTTCTAGGGGTGAAGAAGCAACTACTGGACATTTTATTATCCTTCATTCTGCTCTGATCAGGAGTTCCCCTGATTACACTTCATTTCAGCCTCATGCATTAAACACAGTCATTAAATGCAGTAAACTGATAAAAATCAATTCACACAGGTGTATACAATGAAGCAAACCTCAAAAAAACAACAGAACACAAAAACACACTTATGGTTATATCCAGACTCAATTCCACTCAGCTCTTAAGGCTCCGCCAGGCTAATGCACAGATCCATACTGCTCTGGGTGAATTAACGTTAGTAATAAGATATCATGGCTCTGATTGATCCTCTGCTTCCATGTTCGCACCATAAAATGACCCAAGCACAGTCGCAGCAAACCATCACTCTAATACATTGATTCCACTCTGAAGTTAGGCTACAGAAGAGGGAATAGCGTGAAGTGGGCATGAGACTGAAGGAAATATAACCGTAGAGTCGGCTAGAGGTGAGAGAAAGATTTTGGTTCAAACTGGAGAATTTTTGCATTTGGTCAACTTTACTATAGCCAGTATTGAGCCACCAAAGCAATCTTTTGAATCTGTAGGACTGAAAATATTGTGAAAATCAAGGTTATTAATTAAGGTTATTGATTTTAGAGAGGACCTCTGAAACTTCATTTATTTAATTAAAATCTACACAATTCTATAATTCAAACTGACAGTCAAATGTCACCTTTTAAAGGTTTTATTAAATAGGAAATTGCTAATGATGCAACTAATCTATGGGGTTAAATTGCTACAATAATAATAATAATAAATAAATGCACACCACAAGAGCTATAATATGGATTTTAAGTAAAGGTCATAGGTTTTCTTTGTGCAGAACATTGTTTCATAGTAACTGGAAATGGGAAACTGTTGAAGGGGCAGGGATTCACTTTTCTCTTCGGCTGGTTCAATAAATCAAACCCAGCAAGGAGACAGCACCGCAAATTTCTAATGCTACCAAGCAATGCCATATCACTCTCCTCAGTCAGTGTTCATCACTGATTATGAAAACTTTGAAAGGAAGTTTAGACGTATTCAGAGCTCCGACGCTATTTAGCATGTTAGCTCATGTTGAAGTTGCGAGCTACATCTGCGACTACATTAGTGTCCGCTTTGTCTTGGCTATGATCCCCATTCACCTCAGTGGTTATACAGAATTATGCAGGCTCTTTTAGATGCTTTTTGGCAAAGTCTAATCTGGCCTTCTTGTTCTTGAGTGTAACCAGTGGTTTGCACCCTGCTGTAAACCCTCTATACTTCCATTCATGAAGGTGTAGACGTTTGATCTATCCACATCTTGTGAAGGGGCTTTTCTTAACAAAGGAATCAGTACTGTCATCATCCACTTTAGCTGACTTTTGTGGTCTTCCAGGCTTTTTGGTGGTGCTGAGCTGGCCAGTGCATTTTAAGAATATACCAGATTGCTGATTTGACTCCTCTTTGTTTTTGCTGTCAGTCTCATAGGGTTATATTGGTTTTTCAACCTAACAATGGCCTCCCTGCATCAACATCTCTTTGGAACTCAGTGAGAATTCCAGTGAAGTGTGCACTTCAATCCCATACTGACTGCTTGATTTAAAATCCACTGTGATGGTGCACAGAGGCAAAACTACAAAACTTGCGTCATTGTCCAAATACTTTGGACCTGACTGTAATTATTGTTTTTTTTTTCTGTTTATGCCGTCAAACAACCAATGAGCATTCTTTCTTCAAGTTTTAGACCTTAGACATATCAGTACCTTTAGTCATTATCTAGGCTTTAGGATTATGTTTATATTAACCACTGATTGGCTGCATGGTTTGAAAGAAGAAAAAGGCAGATTTTACTTTTCCATATTAAACACTAAAATGTTCTCTGTAATCTGTGCTACCCCTCAGAATCCTGGCAGTGGAATCTTTAGGTGGCACAAATCCTCTGGAGGTGCTAGTCCGGGGTGCATATGAGCCTTAGTGATTGTATTCACCATATCAATTCAAAAGCAAATGACTAGGTAAAAAACAGGAACAAGAAATGTGATTTTTAGTAGACGCATCTCTGGTAAGATTTTCAGAAAAACTTGACCTCTGACCTTGACCTTCCTGTCTGATAAGAGATGCGTTTTATGGCGTGAAAACGATACTGAAAACAGGCTCTGTTTCCATGTAAACGGTTGCGACTGCAATATCCACACTGCCAACTTGTGGCCAGGCAATGGGAACTGCAGCATTTTCAACGTCTTGTGTTTCCGTGTAAATGGAGATTGTTTCTGAAACCTTTCCATCTGAATGCGCTACTTTTCGAAAATGGCAAAACAACACCGTTTCCAGTGAAAACATTCTGGTATATACAGGGCCTTAGTCTCTGCTTCTGGAGTCCTGCTTTGGGGTCCTCTGCCTGCCTGCCACAGCAGTTATATGGCACTAGGTGACATCGTTCTCGAGTTATCATGCTCACAAAGTTGAAAGTTGGCCGTCCACCTGCCCGACGGGGTGACGACAATACCCCATCAGCCTTTTTAGGCTGAGGGGTAAAAAGTGTTGCCAGCTAGTAATGAGAAATGAGTTATGTAACAGCACAATCTTTGAAGTAATTACATACATATTAAATTTGTTAGGAAGGAAGCCAGAAGGTGATTATTGTGAACCTGAACTTCATAACAAAATACAGCTGTAATGTAGTAAGGCTGAGGTTGAGACTAGACACTGGTGCTGGTGCCATTGTTGGCGATGTGTTTGATTAACAATCTAAAGCTAGGATCTATCTGCCAACTACTAATGAGCCCCCTTAACTGCCAGTTCATATCAAATACAACAAGGAGCCAAAATGAAAGACACGGAGACTGAATGACCCATTTTATATTGTCCAAGCAGCCTCAGGCAGAAGGATTCACCCAATGCCGTTACACGCCAACTTGCCTGATCACAGAGCAGAAGTCATTGAAACCATGTGAGGTTATTTAAAGGGAGAAGATTATTCCAGGAAACTGGTAGTCACAGTCAGAGTTTTGGTCTCAGTTTGAGAACCTGTGATTGATTTGGAAACCACCAGAGGGCCAGTCACAATCACGCCAGCACCCATTGGACGAGGACGCTCTTAAGACTGTCTGGACACAGGCCAACTGCAAAATGCAAATACACACACACACACGCACACACACACACACACACAATAGACATACGCACGCTGATGCACACACAGAATCATCCAAACACATTCCCATCTGCCTGAATTACATGCTGGACAATGTCCCACGGTCATTAAAACCAGACTGCATTGAAGACACAGTCACCACGCAAACACACACATGGTTTCACACACACAAATACAGACAGATACATGTGCACACGTACCTATTGCTTGAAGGCAAAATGTGTCTTTCCACTGTATAGTCTGTCTGTCTGTTCACATGGTACACAGACTTATCAGACAAGTCAACTTGTTGGTGTAAGTATACAGGAAAAACAAGGCAATTGGCAGATGTGACAGACAGAGATACAGACAGACACAAACACAGACAGACACATTCACATGGCAGCAGACATGAAGTGAGTAATACAAAATAATATCAAACAGGTGAAAGACTAAATCACAACTGGTGGGAACCGTGCTGTATAAGCAACTCATAGTCGGCCAGACTAAAGTATAATATAAAACATACACACATACAAATTCATAAATATGGCAGCTTCTTTGAGACTAAACCAGGTGTTATCTCTCTTCCATCCCGTTTTCTCTCTCTCTCACACACACACACACACACACACACACACACACACACACACAGAAAGACATTTCTGCCTATACTTATAGACAATAGCATGCAGAACAAAAGGCATCACCATGTTCACATTAGTGAGCCAACGGGACTATTTTTATATTTTACTGAGTCACAAAGAGTCTTCTCACAGCAGCATGTCACTATTCTCATATCAAAGCCGTGTTTATAGCCGACAAAGCTTTGAAAGTGGGCCATGGCTCATAAAATGCCTTTATGTCCCTCGCCGGTACACTAAAAAAACCCAGAAACAATGCATTTTAAGTCTGCAATTGGACTAGTGTGTGTGTTACTGATCTTATTATACATGTTTAAAGAGTGTGAGTATCCGGTGTGTGTTCATGTAGTCTGTGTCTATGTTTGTGCGGGCGCCTGTGTGTTTGCACACATGCATCCGTGAATAAGTGTGCGGGTACGCCCCGCTTCCCCCACAGTTGTGTGTTTAAGTGCGTGTAGGTGTTGTTGATTTAATTCCCTACACTGTCATTGTTCTTTTCCGATCTTTTTTATGGCTCACAGAATGTGCAGCCTTAACACTCAGCTAACAACCCTGGCTTCCTGAATCGCATGTAACCTAATCACTAACACCATCTGTTAATTATGTTAATACAAAAATGCCTTGGCTGCTATTCACATCCATTCTCTGAATTAGCACCCCACTTCCCCACCGAGCACCCTCTCTACATGCCTGCTCCTCATTCTCTTGTCCAATCCTTTCCATCATCTCAGGCTTCCATTTTTCTTTATTTCAAATCTTGTCTGTCTTATCCTTTCTAATTCTATCTCCTGACTTCCCTTGTGTGTTTTTATCATCCTTGCTAATCCTTCATATCCTTTCTTTTCTCTGTCATCTATTTCTTTATTCACACCATCAACCTCCCTCCAAATGCCTCCATAGCGCTCCCTTTTTCCAAGTCTTCCTTGTACCACTTTGTAAAAAAAAATCTCAAACTCTGAAATCCTCTTCTCCACAATCCCATCCTTTACACCTCTCTGGTATCCCCTTAGTGGCTTTTGTTGCTCCCTTCAGTGAGTCAGAGGCTAAGCTGGCTGGAAATCCCCAGAGGCTTTGTCTGAATCCAACTTATTTTGAGTGATATCGATCCACTCTTCCTTTTAATTGTTATTCACTATGCTAATCTGTATTTGTAAATCTAAGTTTTTATTGATCCGCAAGAAACATGATAAACTTTGTATTGCATCCATGCACAGAATAAGCATTAATGTAATTCAGGGAAAGCATCATTTAATAGTCATATACAGGCCTGGTCATTAGATTAATACAATCGAACGGCAGCCCTAACTGCGCATAATCAGAGGTATAAGTAGGCCTGCTGGTATTGTGACTGTCCCCAGGGAGACCCTGTTCAAGCCTTGGGATGAAGTGGGACATTTACCCAGGAGAATATACGCAAGCAGAGGCATAAAGCGCAGAGTTTACCATCTGCTTGACTCGAGAAATAAAAAAGAAAAAGAAAAGTGAGCAGGAAATATTCATACCAAACCCTTGTGTGACTGGGTGATAATAGTTTCAGGTGATAAGACAATGAGGGGTGTGGTATTTTTTAGGGTTCAGGTCAACTAGTCAATTTGCTCTCATCAGATAAAATTCTCATTAAATAAACAAACAATCACCTGTGTTAGTTTCATAAAGAGAAATGTGTTAAATCCTGCAAAAGTCTTTCAGAATTGATGCATGATTGGGAGGAACGGACGACCTGTGCAAAACATCCCCACGTTTGTGAACTCGCCCAAACCAAACTGTGATTGCTCGTTTAATTCATGTTTAATTTACAGAGCATTTACTCAGAAGTGGTTCCAAACCATGTGACACCGTGTCAAAGAAATCGCTGGTGTAGCTGCATGGTGTGTCAGGCATAAACTTGCAATAGTTTGCATTGCACAACTCAACTGCTAACAAGCTACCTCATTTAGAAGCAGTAAGCTAGCTTGCTTGTTAGGATGTTTTGCCAACTTTCCTCTTTCCTGTTTAACATTTAGGCTTTGAGTATCTTTGAACATATCAGAAATGGAATATTTAAACATGCTTGGTCTAATAATAGTTTTACGGTGACACAGGCAGCTCCAGTCGGCATCTTCCATGCAAACTATGGATAATTGCAGCAACCAAAGGAATTGCAAGGATGTTTTCGGTGCAGCTCCATATACCTCTTTGCAACCAATTTCACTTAGCGACTACCAAATACCTCCAGATACCACTTGCCAACCAGTCAAAGAATACATATTTTTCCCTAGTGACAGGAGGTTAACCTGGGAGTCACTGACTGGTTTCTAGGTCTGTGTAATTGGGACTTTAGCAATCAATTTTCAGCTAGCAGGTAAAGTGTAGTCCATACACAGTAGTTCATAACACATACCACCCCGATATCTCTTATTTCTCTAGAGATAAAAGGGTGGGATCAACATCAAGCAGTCAACAACTAATCTGCTTGAAGAACAGGTACACTTTCAGTTGACCAAGCAAAACTCCATGGTAATCCATCTATATATATATATATATAGAGAGAGAGAGAGTCAAGAAATTTCACACCAGCAACCTAATCATAATAAAACACACCACTATCACCAGGGTCATTGGGTCTCTTCAGTTCCCAGTAAGACATCCAATACAGTCACACCAAACACACACATGAAGAAAGAATCATTTAGACTGCTTTCACACACCCACACATATAAGCAGCCCTCCCAAACTAGCAACCACACATGCAAACATTCACCACAGCACACCCTGATGCCCTGGCCTCCCACAGCTGGTTGAGTGAGGCCACAGTTTGGGTAAAGCACTGAGTTCCTTACACTTGGACGTGAGTGTTATTTATTTTGAGTGCTATGCAGAGAGAGATTCGTGACAGGAGGTCAGAGCAGGATCACAGAGCAAAACTAGGGTACTGACATGGCAGAAAAGGCCTATAGATACTTCTGCTGTTTAATTTTCATATGCGTTTGCAGATGCAATGCACTCAAGCACACACATAGAAGTTACACACGCACACTTTGTCCGCCATGCCCTTTACTTTGAACATCACGGTGCTTCTGAGAGAGAGTGAGAGCATGCCCTTCGCTGCACCACCGCTTAACGTATCCTGGAGGCAAGGAAGTCGGGCACATTAGCGATATCATTGAAAAGCAGTTCAACATGGGAGTCTGATCCCTGTACTGCTCCCTCAGGAGTGAGGTGAAAAGAGGCTGGGTCAAGAGGGGGGCGACTCCCAAAAACAGCTGCCAGCCTGTTGGATGCCGACGCCATAGTGCCCCCCTGGGCTTCACGAAACGGGCAGGAGACGGGCAGAGAGAGGGCCAAGGTTATGCCCACATAAGGAAAATCTAGTGTCGCCTTCACCACTGGGGCTCCATCTGCTTGTCCCCCAGTCTGAATTTAATCATTTATCCTCATAGAAAAAAAAACATGCAGCCAGAACTCTAATGATCCAATCTATGAATCCATCCATCCATTCTCTTCCACTTATCCTTTTCAGAGTCGCTATTAAACTGTTGGACTTCTTATGAAAGAATCAAACTAAATAATTTAGTTTTTTGTTTGTCTTTTAATTATTTTTTCCTTCCATGATAGAAGTAAATATAGAAAAAAACTGTAAAAAGTTTGGGTGTTCAGATCTGTTTTTGGTGTTCCGCTACTGCAGTTATTCAGAGGTAATCTCCATCAACACTGTCTCATGTGACATTACTTAAGGGACTTTATTAGTCTTCATGCAGCTCCCTCTAGAGTAACAAAGAGCTTTAGTCAACTTTTCATATTGAAGTTGCACTGCTCAAAACCTGTAAACAGACATTTAGGTGTAAAAATTAGTTCCCTTATAAGGGGAAGGAAAAATGGAACACGATGTTCAAAATTAGAGATTTTTACATTTTAAACTTGGTACCTTTGGGGTTTTGAACAAGAAACAAAAAAAAATCCAAACAATTATGTTTGGAAGACCAACAATGGACTCTTGAGCCAAACTTTATTGCAACATATGCATTAAAATGAAAGTTCTCTCATGCATACAGAAATACTGCGAGCAATATGGATGTGGAATATTCTGTTATTCCTCTGCAGCAGAAGGATATATGATATGTTGTGGCTCATGCAGTCTTGGAAACAGTAGTTACCCTCGTTAGAAGTGAGCATATGTTACAGGTGGTGTGGAAAGCAGTAGAAAGTTGGCATGGCAGAGTGTGTGGAATCTGCTGCCAGGGTGAGAGCACTGGTGCCAAGCCGAAACCTGAGTGGGCCCATACAGCTGAGCTGAGCTCTTCAACTCCACATACATAATGCAGACCCATAGAACATAACTGACAGATCACATGCGCACACAGCGGAAAAAAAAAATAAATGAAACTATAAATGAAAAACAAACAAAACGGCATCGATTTTGGCACGCACAATCTGAGTCACTCATAATTACAGTATAGAACCGGAACAACACAAAAACACAGATTCACACAGTTTTACTGTAATCTGCCATCTCATGAGAAAAATATCTATTAGGTTATAAATATCCTTGCGTCTGTTCAGAGAGTGGGCTAATGTGGACCATACCCGTGTGTGTGATGTGGTTATATGACAGCTGTATTCTCTCGTGTGTGGCGGTGGTGGAGTTTGCGTGTGGATGTGTGTGTAGGTTTTCGTGCCTGTAAGATAAATGGCAACCAGACAGTGGGTTAAGAGGCAGGGGGCGGCCCAGATGGACTACTGTTTGTGCCCATTTTTTTGTCAACACATAACACATAGCCTTACAGATAAGGCACACAATCTTTCTCAAAGCAGCACATACTGTGTGCCACACCACCCAACCTACTTTTAATTCATTCTCCTTAGCAGCAGTTGTAATCTATTGCACTGTGACATGTTTTGAGCAAACACAAACCAACTGAAAATGAACCCTCTGTCTGTCTATTTAAGTTACAATTCCTATTGGGGTCTTTGTAGCATTTTATGTGCCCCACAAACCTCACTTTCCCAATCCTACACCACTTTTATTCCATCATTTTCATCCTACTTCCCCTCATCTGTTGCCTTGGCTTTTACTGGAAGGGTAATTTTCCTGCTCCCTATACCTCCTAAGACTGGCTGTCGGGTGAGGTAGTGCGTACATGTGGGTGGTAGGGGGTATTGGAGATTTTTTTTAAAGGGTGAGCTGAGGGGTGTCTTCTGTCTACCACATCCTCCTTCCTGATCCAGGAAAACATACACAATTCCAGGACTCCAGCCCACCCCCCCAGCCTGCCAGCCCCATCATCAGCCAGGGACTTCCCAGAAGTGCCCTGCCCAGCCTAAGAGAGCAGTAGTCAGCCACGGTCAGGCTTCTTTGCCTTGCGTGAATCTTACAGCATCATACCGTGAAATAGCGGAGTAAGTTAGGTCATATGGCCATGAAATTAAGTCTTTAATCATTTCTTTAAAAGGAAGTTCAAATGAAAGCACACACAGGAGACTAAAAGAAGTTTTAAAAAAAAGAGTAGTAAATAACTAATGAGTCAACAAGTTAATAATCAGTAAATGCACCACCTCGAAACAATTTACTGGATCAAAAGGGCTGGGTTACCTTTTGAACTGGAACACTAATAACACTCCATTAAAGGCAGGTGGGATTTACCAGGTGTGATCAGAGACTGATACCGCTGCGTGCGAAACACTGAGACCTTTCTTAATAAACCGTCACCATAAAAACATTAAAAAAACACTGAGATTACATCTGACCTTCGCCTGTATTTTTGGGTGATTTCACTCTCACTCTCACGGTCAAAAATCAAATCATACAGCATACACTTCAATAGTCACCTCCATAATGAATACATGCTTGAAAGTAATTATTTAAACTAATTCATTTCCTTTTAGTTAATTTAAAAAATCTAAACTTTGGCTGCTTCTCATATAATATTCATCAAATTTGATTTATGTCAAAATTTTTCTCACCAAAAAAAAATAATTCACACTAAAAAGCTATTTGACAGGATCCAACAAAGATGTTACCACCTTTAAGACTTTGATGATTAAAAACTGTTTTAAGGATGTGCCACGCATCAGCCACCCACTGATATGTATTACCTGATGCAAAAAAAACAAAACAAAGCAACATGGGAAAGCACCTATTTCTTTAGGGAGCTGTGACTAAAATTAAGTTGGCCACAATGTAAACACATGTCAGAACGATGACTGACCATTTCCCTTTATAACTCTCTGTCCACTCATCCTGGTACTGCTAATTCTTGTCTTTACTACTCCCAGAAAGTAAGCGAGATTAGGTTGTCTGAATATAGCACAATGAGCCCAAACATAAGCCGCAGACCATGGGCTTCCCGCTCAGGAGCAGGTGAAAGGGGCAGCTTGAGTTTCCCGGCCCGGGAGAGGGGGCCTGATACTAGGGAAGATATGCAGTCAGCCTCCCTTGCTTTGCCCTGACTGAACAGGGACATGAGGAGCTTTGTTTACAGAAACAGCCAAGAACACTCAGCCCTCAGGCACGACTTGCACGTCGATCTCATCCAAGAAAGTTCACAATACTTACTGAAATACACCTGACTAGAACACAAAATAAATACACAACACCTATGACAGCACAGCAGGAGCACTAAGCAAGCATTAAAGAAGAGAATGATTTGACCACTTTGGTGTTCAGTGCGTGGCATTGGACTCAGGGTCCGTGGGGAGAAGACAGCCACGTAGAGGAGGACTGTGCGTATGATTACAGCACTTCCAGTAGTGTGTGACAGGACAGCGAGGAGGTCAGCATGATAGCAGCATCCTGGAAGGACCCAACCAAAATACCACAATGAAGGACATGATCTGTAAACAGCGGACACCCACACTGGTATATAAGCTTTCCGTGGGCTCTTGTCGCACACTTTCTCTTGAGCATCCCCCCTCGCTTCTTTCACGCCGTCTCACACACACAAACACACACAAGCCACATTATACAATTGACTATGAAAGGACATCAGGCTCATAACTCTGTTCCCCTGGGGCAGAAGAGACCCAGTCACTGTCAGGCGAAAAACAAAACAAAGAGATGGAAAAATAGAGCAAAATAAAGGCAGGAGAGCAGACAGCCACTGTGTGATTAGAATAAACGGGGGAGAGATGAAGGGAAGCTGGGACAGAGGCTACTACCTCTCCTTTAATATAGCTAGGAAATCTTCCCCCCTTTTTTCCATGACTGAGGGGACGATGGGTTTGGGTGATTTTCTAATATTCAGCGGCCTGAGGTTATTGTGTTGCTGTGCCGTATGTGGTTATATGTGCTTTATGTGTGTATGTGCCTGTGTGGCATCTGGACAGAAAGTATACAGTCCCAGGTAATGGCAAAGATATACTGTAAGAGAAACAAATAAGGAGGTGCTGATCTGGATTGAAACTGAGTTTTGGAGGTCCACCAAAGAGCACTGAAATGGCTGGCTTCTTAACGTCCAGCTCAGCACAAGTCTTCACAATTCTTTTAAAAGAGACACATGAAGACAACTTTAATCCAAAAGCGTTTATCGCGTTGGTGTTCCAGCCAATAGGTCATTTTACATGAATTATTTAAGCCTACAGATTTATGCATATTAAAATCTTCATGAATCAGGCTATATTTTTTTAAGCTTTTTTCAGGTGCTCCCTTATTCACGAGGGGTCATCACAGTGGGCAGCTCCGGATCGGATGGCCTTCCTGATGCAAACATCAAGGGATCTGCAGCTCCTCCAGGGATCAAACCGTGCATCTCTTACTTGTCAGGTGAGCAAACCACAACACTATGGAGACACCAATCAGGCTGTATTACATGAATATACTGCAATATATAAAATCTTTGCCTGTTGTTTCTTTGTCCATGAACTCCTCCTAGCCCAGGGGTGTCCAAACTTGCGGCCCGTGGGCCGCTTCCGGACACGCCCCCTTCTTCCGGTTCGCGAATTATGTCAAAAATAACATACAATTTGGCCCTTTAAGTTACTTTTTTGACATTTCGCCTTCCCCTCCAATCAAGAGGATTAAGCCCACCCTAGCCCATCGGGATTTGAGCAACCAATCTGGGAATACAGGTACATCTCAGGGCCCTGAAGGTTCTTATCTATATGAGATATTATGGCATTATGTTGACTAGAAACCTCCTGGCAATGGGCTAAAATGACTGGGTTTTAGCATGTATGCACTAAATTATATTAAATTAAACTATATTAAACAATGGTATCGCATGGGCATGTACTAGTACACATAACCAATTACATTTCAGACTCTGGCCTATTTTAATATGAACTGAAACTAGGATGCTGTTTTGTTCTTTTATTTTGATGTATATTCACTGTCATTCACTCTGATATAACTTAAATTACTCGTGATATTTGCATGTTTCAAAGTTCTGTAAAGATTAAAAGTTAAGAATACTTTCAGAAGCAGCAGTGGATCCCACTTTGCAGCAGAGTCACCAGCTTTTGGATAGCTCTCTCCATTCACAATACTGCAGCATTGAGTTTGACCCAAACTAAAATATCTCAGTTGTACTCATCTGGAGACAGCAGGTCAAACCGCAGCTCCTCGGTGTGTCTGCGCACATGCCCGTGTGTTTTCGGGAATGATGTGTAGCATCTGAAAAACCCAGCATTGCGAGGCGAAACCCACATAGCACAAGTGTAAACACTTGCACACATGTACACATGGTTATACGTGTTTGTGTATATTATGGACATGCACCAGCAGGCCAATAAAAAGACCACAGCAAAACTAGCAAAGTCTGTGATCTCTGAGAATCAAATGGCTCAAGTACAGAGAGTGTGCGGTAAGTGAAGTCAGTATGAGAGTGTGTACGTGTGCGTCTGTATGCTCTTATTGCACTCTTGTGGATTTTTCACACACAGACACACAAATAGTGCGCAGCCATATGGTCAGATGATGAACATAATGAGAAACACTTCTGAGGGGGTCTGAAAGACAGAAGGGGAACAAATTAGTTCAAGTTAGACGTGGAAGCGAAGATGTCTATCAGTCTGGGAGAAAAAGAAGTTTGCCAAATGAGCGCAAAGTAAACACATAAACTGCATCCCTAAAGAGGATGTAATTTCTCACACTTACTTCTCTTACTCCATATGTGAAAAGCATGACTCTGCACTTGCTGTCAGCCTAAGATTAATTTCAAAAGCCTGATGTCACAAATAAGGAAGAATCCGATTCAGCACAATGGAGTACAGAGAATATTGCCGCTGAGATGAGAAAACCTTCAGGAAAAACATTTACAAACGAGCAGACACATTTCTCCTGGAACCGTGTGATAAAACCAGATGCTGCAATTTAATCATCTTTCCTCTGAATCTCTTTGGGGTCACTGTGTCATTTGAGGCCCGTAACACGATGATGACATAACACGCAAATAAACCGACGTTTATCATTATTATGTTTCATTCCTGACTCTCAAACTAAAAACACACTTTGCTGGCCATGCCGCTGCTTTGCAAAATGCATTACATATGATTTACAATGTAACATAATAAAGGAATAATATTTTTGGTCCGCATGTCGTTGACATGGCCGGGAGCTATATGGAATGTTCTCTCAGCTGTGGTGGATGTTTTGTCTGGGCGCTGAAAAATAAAGTTTGTTTATGGAAAGTGCCACAGCAGAGGGGAAATTTCAAGTGGTGTAACATGTTTTGCCCACATTCAGTGGTAAGTGAAAAGACCCCCGTAAAAACACACACACACGGACACACATTCACGTCCCTCCTAGTTTCTCCACCTTTCCCAACTGCTTCTTTTTCTCTCTCTTAAACACAAACACACACACACACATACACACACACATACTATCTGCAGTGTTTGTGACATAAAGAATTACAACATAACTACCACAACCATTACACTCGTTTACTGGAATGTGGACTCGGAAAGACCCCAAACTAGGGCAGGGCAATGTGGGCCAAAAATCATACCTCACTATCTTTAGGCTGAAGAGCGATACACAGTAAATATCTCTGTATTTTCTACAAAAGCAACATCTGAGCTGTCTTAAGCAATTTTATGAAAATGTACTGATCGATACGGATCAGTCAAAGGCAAAACAAAATTCTCATAGGTCATAGGTCATATATAAAAGTGGTTTAATCCTCAGAATTTTTCAGAAAACAGTAAAACCATTTATTTCTAGGTTTGGAAAATTAGCTTTCACTGAATAAGCTGTTTTCCCATAATGCAGAGATACACTATATGGACAAAAGTCTTTGTAATTAAGGTGCAGCCGACCTTTTACAAACATTTGTGAAAGAACAGGTCGTTCTAAAAAGCTCACCGCATTCGAGCTTGGTACTCTAACAGGATGCAAGAAGTAAGCCTGTGAAATTTCTTCCCTCTTAGATATTCCACAATCAACTGTAAGCGGTATTATTGCAAAGTGCAAGTGTTTAGGAACCATAGCAACTCAGCCATGCAGTGGCAGGCCACGTAAAGCTGTGGAGCGGTGCTGGTGAGTGCTGAGTTCATAAAAGTTGCCAACGCTCTGCTGACTCAATAACTACAAAGTTCCAAACCTCCTCTGGCATTAACATCAGCACACAAACTGAGTGCCAGGAGCTACATGGCACGGGTTTCCATTGCTGAGCAGCTCCTATAGGTGTAAGGTGTGGCCCAGTACTTTTGTCCATATAGTGCAGTTCACTTTCTTTCAAGTGAGGCTAAATGAGTGTTACCTACAGTAGATGGTAGTAGTAATGTCCCTTAGCAGACAGGGGCACTGACTGGCACAGAAACTAGAGCCATGTACTGTTGTGGACACAGTCAGCAAGCACAACTACCTACAAGAAATCCTGATCAGTTTAAGTGTGAACCATATTCAGAAGATTTCCTTCATTTTACCGGCTCTCAGGCTGCTCTTTGAAACAGGATAGTGAATTACTGTCTGCAGACTCCACTGCCAAAAACAGTAATTTTACCACATAAGATATGGAAAGCTACTTGTCTGCTGATGCCACAACAGGGTAGTTATTGTGTGACATTCATGTTAAAAAGCAAATATCACACAAAGCAGACCAGCAACTCCCATTATCTGCAGGGTTAAAAAAAAAAAATCCTTATTTCTGTCAACAGATTCAAGTTGCTTTTAAAAAAAAAAAAAACAGGGGTAAAATTCTTTCTTAGTGTGTTATTTTAACAAATCATCTAACTTTGACAACTGTTGCCACACATGTTATTCCACCAAACACCTTTAAACTTTGAGTTAATGCTCACTGTTGGACTGTGTCTCTCACTTGGAGAAGCAAGGCTGGGAGTGTGTGTGAGGGGAAAACTGCAAACACTAGCAGAGCTTTACTGAATAAACGATTTGTGTAATGCAACAAAAAAAAATTGACATCAATATGAACTACGCTGTGTTAATCTCAGTCTCTTTTGAAAATACATAGATATGTATTTTTTTTAATCAATATCATCAGGTCCTGCCATAAACTCAGTGAAAGTAACAACAGAATGTGCTGGCAATGACCAGGCCCCTGCTAAGTGAAACACAGATGTGATGGCTTTAAGCCGTGATCACATGGAACAACTTCCCAGCCCGTGGAGAACGCCAACTCAGCTGGACACCTGTTGACTCACACTGATGACATCATCATGACTATTCTGGTCACATCTAACCAGACACCAAAGCTCAGAGAGCGAGGAGGAGGAGAGCGGGCAGGAGTCTGACAGGAAGAGAAACAAAGAAAGGTGAGAGAGGAGAAAGAGAACGGTCATGGCGATGGCGCTGGCGCTGGGGGAATCAGATGACCATTAGGTCATTGCCTGCAGATCCACTGGGACAAGGCGTACAGCCCGGTCAGCAGATCCCACACCTGTGTGAGTGAAATGTATTGCTGAGTAGCATAACACATGACTCAGTCATGGTGCCTGAGAATTAACTGCACTGGCATGGGGAATTGTGGCCTTTTTGGAGAATGAGCAATATCAAAGACGAGAGAAAAACGGAACAAGAGTTGTGAGGGGTTGTGCTGAGTGTGTTAGTGTGAGTAAGCCTGTACAGTACACTATGTAATCAAGACAGAATAGTCTGTGAGTGTGTGTGTGTTATATGAAGATCATAACCAGAACTAAGTGCTGCTGAGTCAGATATATCTCTTCATTTCCTCAGTAAAACCTGTAAGCACCACTGATGTGGTCACAACTGGCTGGTACATACAAAAACCAAGCTCAACCATACCAAACAGACCAGGAAAACACACAGATCGGCAGCTGCCTCCCGCCAACTCAGACCAGCATGCATGAGTCTGTTGGGCCAATCAAAGCTCCCACTTAGGGGAAGACAGTGGCTTTCCAGGCAGAGCCACAGCCCAGTCCAGGAAGCAGCTTTCTGCGCTTGGATTACGATTTGAGGGTTAACAGGAATGTATGGTTAAGGTTAAGGACTGAATAAGGACAAGCGGGCAGTCACACTACAGACAGGCTGATGAGAGTCTAGACACACCCTCATGTCAAATCATATTTTGATATTTTATTTTTCATAACAATAGATGAGTCTGAGGCTGACAATATAAACACACTATGAGTAAAAGGTGAGTGGTCCCAATATTACGCATGACTGGTGCTAGTGATTCACCCTCTAGTGCTTCATCCTTTCATCAAAGTGGTGATCCACATTAGGGCTCAGCAGCAAAGATGCATTCATATGCTTCTAATTTTGACTCAATGAGCTTCATCAAGCCTGTCTTTTGAAACTACACCCACACATATTAACCCCCACACTGACATACACAGACACAGATGCGCACACACAGAACAAAACATTAACTGCTTGATCTGTTACACCACGCTTACATTTGTGGTGTTTTTACTGCTTTCAAGAATCGGCTGTTTGGTTTGCTCATGTGTGCGTCTGCACATACGCCCACAACTCAAGTGTGTGAAGGTACCTGCAGAGCTCTTTTGAGTTTTCAGAGTTTTGCTCCTGATCAAAAAGCCACCACAACCCAACATTAAATTGACTCTTCTTTACTTTACTTCTGTTTCAGTACAATGTAAATGAAACATCTTGGTTCTGAGCTGAAAATTGAGGAATTTAATAGTGGCATTTTTTCCACTGGACAACCAATCATCTTATAAAACATGCGTCAAGAATGGTGATGAACGCAATCATTAGTCATACGCTTCTTAAAATTAATTTAATACAGAACAGGACTTTAGAATATAAAGTAAATAAAAACTGAAAAGAAGGAGGAAGGAAGGCGCATCCTGAGATGATATACAGAGCTTTTTGTGTAAATGAGGCATCGTCCTTTTGTACACTTGCTGCCACGTTGCCTGCATTGAGAATGAGAGTCACCAACACAAGAGTAGAAGCAGTGTGGAGTGAAGGAGTAATGGAGGCAGCAAGATGCATAAAAAGTCTTTGATGTTGGTGCGTCTTTGTCCATATCTTCCTCTGGTGCATCCTGTCACATACCCTCTCTTTATCCATCCCCTCGTTCATGATTAGGGAGTAAATCCCCGCATCTCATATCCTTGTTGTCCCACCCTTCTTCCCTTTTCTTCCTACCCCTCTGCCCTTAACTCTCTCTAATTGCCTATTTTACCCTCTAGCTTGCCCCTGTCCCAAAGAATGGTAGATACAGGAGCTCTCTGTAGACTGCTGGGAATCCGTGTGGACAGGATGCGAAAGCTCATACCGTATCCGCCACGGGTCCCTAGTGCATTAAGGCTAGTGGGCCACAGTTCCTCGATGTCAGAATATCCCTGAGACATCAGACACCTCCAAACTGAGAAGATTAATCACAGAGGAACAAGGAGGCTGAAAAAAGGTAGCCGCTTAGGAATTTACTTGGGTGGTGACAGTGGCTTGCAAGAAACCAGGTTAAGACAGGAAACTGAAGAATGTGTTTCCAGACATCACGCAGTTTATGGTAGGTTGATGCCAAAATTCTGAAAAACCTATATTTGTTTGTTTTTATGGTACTAAAAGTGTAAAAAATTACCATAGACTGGAGTTAATTGACTACACAACCACCATGCCCATGAATGTGAGTGTGAATGGTTGTCTGTCTCTCTGTCCAGGGTGTATACTGCCTCTCAGCCTATGGCAGCTGGGATAGGCTCCAGCCCAACCACAACTCTGAAATGGATAAGCAGAAGAAAATGGATGGATGGATGGATGGATGGATGGATGGATGGATGGATGGATGGATGGATGGATGG
>JAVDPK010001527.1:268332-282759 GCA_034780415.1 Cichlasoma orientale
GTGTGTGTGTGTGTGTGTGTGTGTGTGTGTGTGTGTGTGTGTGTGTGTGTGTGTGTGTGTGTGTGTGTGCACGCAGCTAGTGATTGGATGAGCCAGATGACAATACAGTAAGACGTAGGTGGAGGGCAGAGGAGTGTTAATTTATGACTAACACTTAGACATAGGATCAATTGCCAGTAAATGTCTATAGGCTCAGAGTGGAGAAGACTTTAAAGCAGGGAATGCTTCAGGCATAAATGGCTTAGAGATACTTCGAATAATCCCATCCTCTGCCATCACAGACAGTGCATTTTTATTTTCGGTTTTCATTTCCCTTTTATATTGCTGCATCTTAGTTTTACAGTTTATGACATGCCCCCAAATAAGTGTGCAGCTTGTTTAAATTGAAAGGGTATTAAAGTAACTTTAATGTGAAATGAGCTCTGGAAAAGTAAAAGCTAAAAAATGTTTTGTATTGTTTTGTTTTGTTTTTAAATCTAAGTGTCTCACTCCCATTGCTTGATATTAGCTTTACATCCTCAGGTTGTAGCTTAGTTGTCTGACTCCTCTTCCCTGTTGTTGCAGTGATGAAACAGACCCCAGTGTGCAGATTGTTGACTCTAAATAAAACCTTTGGGACTGTAGATTGGAAACATTATCCAGCACAGGACCAGACAATGAGCACATCATGAAGGCTTTCTATCAGCACTCATTAGCTTCATCATCAATTCGATCCAGGCCTCGGACACCATAGCAAACACACAAAGGTGGAACAAAAATCGCAAAGAGTAAACCTTTTAAAAAAGAATATTAAAGAGCTACATATCATTGTCTTAGGATGCTGTGTCCTGGAAATGATTGCATCTCCCTAACTCATCTGTAGATAAAAATACACCCTCTAACTGACTCACATACACACTCATGCACACACGCAGCAAGAGACAAGCACTGCAGTTACGCTTAACAACTGGGGTACTTTAAGAATTGGCAGCAGTTTGCAGGGATAGCAATTGCATTACGGGTACTTATGGTAATAATATTACATTGTATAGTAATAGTTACTGTAAGAATTGGTAATCTCTCAGGTCTACCATTACACATCAGACAATTTGGTGAGCATAAGATTTATTTATATTTTGCACTGATTTCCATTGTGGGCTAAATCAATGTAACAATGTAAACATTCATTATTCAAAACACACCAGTACATTTAGTCCTGTTCATTTTGTTTTTTTCAAGGCTACTCCCATTGAAATAAGTAATATTTTTATCCATAAACCTATACTTCATTAGCCAAGCCAATTTGAAATTCAGCTAATTCTCTTATAATGATTTGAAAAGCAGGCCTCTCTTGTAGCATCGTGCAGCATTTTATTTAACATTTTTTCACCAAATTCAAGGATCAGGGATCAAGGATCTCGATATTATCAGCAGAAATCACACAACCATCAAACACAATACAACAAATTGACAATAAATATACAAAAAAAAAACAGGATTAAGCAACATTAATATTGAGACCGAACTGAATTATTTTAAAGACCTGTGGCAGCTGGGACAAATGAGTTTTTGAGTATGAGGGTCCTGCATGTTGGCATTCTGTATCCACGGTCAGATGGAAGCAACTTAAACTCTTCTAAGAATGGTGGCAAGGATCAGCTGGGATAGACTGGGCATTCCTCAAAATCCTATCCTTACACAGGTGAGGAAGGTCATTCAGTGTTACACCTGCAATTCTGCTGCACACTGCGACTATACCTTGAAGTCTCTTTTTGTTTCTTAGGTTCAGCGACCCATATCAGCTGAAAAAAGAGAATGTAGGAACAGATTCATTTAAACAGGAAGGAAAGATTCTCATGAAAGTGCTGTGGACATGAATACCGCGAAGCTTGCGGGAGACGTATATACACTGGCGAGCTTTTCTACAGACAACATCCACCTGAAGCTCAAAGGTCAACGTATTATTGATTATAGTGCCGAGGTATTTAAACCGCAGCACAAACTCAACAGCCTGGTCCTTTATCATCACCGAGAGATATCGCTGGATTTCTTCTAAAAGCCACAAACATCTCTTTAGTTTTTGACGCATTAATGTCCAAAAGGGACAACTTGCGGCGCTCTGTGAAATCTGTGAAAAACTGTTATACGAAAGTCAAATATTCTTTCCATCAGGTATTCACCTCTGCATGATTAGTCAGTTGAGAAACCTATGATATGCACTGTACTGCATGTTTAAAACAGAAATAAATTTGTTGCACATATATGGTGCATTTATAACAGCCATCCTATGGTTAATGGTTTAGCTTCCTGCTTTTGTGATCTGACTACTCAGCAGCTCAAATGAAGCCTTGAAGAATTTTGTGGGACATGTTGTGAGCTGCTGGGAAGCATGCTGTTTCCTCTTGTACAGGTGCTCTGGTGAATGGGCTAATCCCAGTATAGAACAGCGTATCACAAAGCGTCAGCTATAATGTTTGATGCACACACGTGTATCATTCAACACTGATGAGTGAACCGATGTCAGGGCCACAGAGAGAATACCTGCTAACTTATGGTGTTTGTTAACACAGTTTACCTTTTCAGTGAGTTCCCATTAGAAGTCCTGAGATGGTCACATGTGCAATAACACAGCTTCCCAGGCAGAAGTGGCACAACACTTCTCTCAGCTGCAAAATTTCCCTGAGCTGAGTAAGCTCAGCATTTGCCTGGGAAAGAGTTTTTTCCTCTCCCCTGGGCTCTGCGAGAGCTCAGAGATTTCCAAACCACACAAACTGGAGATTGTAAATGTAGGCAGGCATGATAGCATGTGTGTATGAATGTATGTCTGAATGTTTACATGCCTCCCAGAGGGGTGGAGGTCTGTGTTTTGACAGTATTAGGTGTACAGACTTTAATCTCCCCTCCTTCTCTGCTCTCTTTCCAAGTCGTGCATTCAAATGAAAATATCGCAGAGAGACAAAAGGCCAACCTGTGAGTTTCCAAAAATGAAGAACACTGCCCTTTACATAAATAATCGCTCTTAGATTCCTGTGTTGTATTTGACTAATGTATGCTACTGTAAACAATCACACAATAGGCTCATAAAACTCCAAGCATGGGGCAGATGGAGCACAGATTGAGAAAATATTTAAAGTATGTGTCTGAGTTAATGTTAACTTTGGCACCCAACTTTTATGCAGTCTTAATCTTAGTCTCGTGTATATATGTTTCAGCCACATTTTAGACATTTGCTTTCTGTTAAAGTCAAAATGTTTATTAGTTATCAATTAAATATCAGACCGCCAAGTTCATGTACAAATATTAAATATTTGTAATGTCCTTTTTATTTTTTCTTCATATTTTGAGGAATGAGATGTTCCCGTGCTTATTTGCAGGTACCACGGTTACATCTATGCTTATTTTATAGCCATGTTTAAGGGAGAAGACGCTGCTTATGTCTATGTCCACCTGTAGACACAACAGATTAGCTCACCTTAGTAAATCCAGAGTTTGCATGCTCTTCCTGTGTCTGTGTGGGTTTTCTCTCCAGGTACTCCAGTTTCCTCCCACAGTCCAAGACTGCACTTAGTGGGGTTAGCCTAACTGGTGAATGGTTTGTCTCTGTGTGTTAGCCCTGTGACAGATTGTCAAGCTGTCCAGGGTGTACCCCACCTTTCACCCTATGGTAGCTGGGATGGATGGATGGTTCTAGTTTTGAATTGTAGGTTATCTTTGGATTAGGTTTCTGTTATTGTTAGTATTTAGTTTTCTACTCACACAGTTGTTTAATTCCTTTGTGTTTACAAGTCTTCTGTTCCTACCCCTGTTCAGTTATTAGCTTTAGTTACTGATGACATTAGGTTTGTATTTAGTTCCTCCTTCTCTCTTGTCTCTGTTTGTCTTTCAGCGTTTCCTCATCTCTGCCTCCTTGTCTCATGTTCAGTATGTTTTCATGTCTTCCTGCTTTCTTTAGTTCTTTGGTTACTTCCTGTCTTTACTTTGTAAGGTTTAGTTTTCCTTCATATTGTGTAGCTTTCTTCCTGTCCCGGCCCTCCCTGATTGTCTTCAGCTGTGTTTTAGTCTCCACCTGTCTCCTCTTCCCTCGTTACCTTTTGTGTATATTATCTCAGTCTTCCTTTGTCATTTGTTGTGTTGTCCATATAGCTGTGCGCTCCCTAGCTCTTTGTACCTGAGTAATACAACTAGTATGTACTGGATATTTGGATTTCTTGGCTAGAGCTTCATTAACTAAAGGATTTTTGGACTTCATTTCGAACTTTGTGATTCTCTGAACTAAGAAGCATGAAACCTTGTTTAATAATGTTTATTCCTGTTTCCCGTTTCCTGTTTCCTGCATTCAGGTCCAAAACATTTTAGACGCACGGCAGTTCATGAAGGTCTCTGATGATTTGGCAGTAGTACAGACAGCTGTTCCTTCTACTTCCCGTTCAGAAGCTCATTCACGTCCTTGTATTTTTAGTCGTTAACCAGGGATTAAAGCATAAAAAAATATTTTGACGGAGCCCCTCGGTCGCTAGTGCTCATGGCAGCGCCCGCTAGCAAATGGTGGCGATTGCGATCCATTCCGGTAGCTAACAGCTGAAATTCTCAGCACAGCGAGAACACACACAGGTGTAGAGAGCAAAGGAGGCGTGGAAAAACGTATCGGCGACGATGCTCTCTGTGTTAAAGGATCGTTTTTCCAAATGATGGCAATCCGTCGCATTGACGGAGAACTTTAATGCTGCTAATGCGGATGAACACGGAGACACCGGAGTGCTGTAGATTTTAAATGAAGTATCAAATTTGTGTTGAGGATTTTTTTTTATAATCGAATTATTCGAGTTACTCGAGGAATCGTTGCAGCCCTACTTGCTATTACATGTAATTTTAATATTTGGAGGTATTTCAAACTGAATAATAATAATAATATAAATTATTTTATATTCAACTCTATGAATTATTTTCTACAGCATCCACCAAAATAATTAGGATAAATTGGCTTTACTCAGCGCCAGTGTTACAGCAAAAACTGTCAGTGATGGCAGTAAGTAAACGTCTCTTTCACTTCAGTGGCAGGTTAATTATGTTAACTTAAATAACTTTTTGTTTTTTTATATTAATAAAAAATATTTACCTTAGTTAAGTTTCATTTACAGCTCTCCAGCAAAGTAGCAGATGGTGCACTGAAGTAAGTTTTGCTGAGGAAATGTTGTGAACAGAAAATTGGACGACAGTGAGTGCTTTGAACAGCGGGTATGCGAAGACAAGGAACTGGAAACATCAAACAGTCAGCGTGCCCTCCAGGCCACCTCTGACCTAGGCTCTTTAGGGGTCAGGAGTCTTAGTAGATACTTAAACCTTTCTGCAGGATTTTGACCTGTCCTTCCCTTCTGGCCTGCCATTCCCCAGGCTCACTTCACCCTCCCCATTCCACACTATGCAGCCCACCAATAATCCTCAGCCAATCAATAGTAACTGTTCTCTCGATAATTCATAACATTAACATACACTCAATGGCCTAGCGGATGGATGGGGAAGACATAGGAGGGCCATCATTCCAGTATCGATCCCCCTTAGAGGGAGTCGATATGTGGGGAGGTGATGGAGTTATAGCCTCCTGCCTGTTGGAGGTAGAGCCACAGCAGAGCCATAGCCTCAAATAAACAGACAACACATTGTGACTCCTATCTTCACATGCCCACAGACATAAAGACAGATAACTGACACAAGCTTTCACTGTGTAGGATGTACACATGTATGTGTGAACATGGGGCGGTGTGCCTGAGTGTCACAAACAGAGATAAGAAGAAACCCATTTAATTACCCCCCAGAGCAGGGACCTGCTTTTTTTTTTATCATCACTACGTCTCTGCTACTGCGCTAATCTGATTCCCTCCTTTTCAGTCTCCACATCTTTCCATCTTTTTCTGCATTCCCTTTACCGCCTTCTGCCGCTCCACAGGGCCCCTGTCCCCTTAGAGTTCTTAACTATCACTTTCCCCTTTTGATTTCATGTCCCCATTGCTCCATACCTCCCCGGCTCTCATACACCACATATCCCCCCGCGACTGTTTTTACCTATCCTCCTCTCATAGAATAAGCTAGCAGCAAATCCTCAAATCACTTTTCCTTAGATGTGGCAAAGTAATCTCAAAGTAACTCAAAGTACTCAGAATATATCAATAAAACATCTGAGTGATGTTTGCTGCTAATGAGAGCTCTGTGAGCTTTCTTAATATCAATATTTTTGATTATTACACAGCAAGCCAATTCAAAATTCCATAAACATACTTTATAGGCACTGAACTGTGTTCTGTCTTAAATTATAGCAACATCTTCACACACTTTTTTTTTTCCATTTTCACTGAAAGGATGATAGAATTATCAGACATAAATATATATATATCATATTGACTAGATAATTAATTTAGGTAATTCAATATGTCGTTAAAGGAAACCACCTAACCAGAATCATACACACCAGACCTGCATCAAGCCCACAATCTTCCTCCTGTCGCTGAGCCTTTGACCTAAAGTGGCTGTGCCAGCTCTTTCCTTCCACTCAGACAAATAGCAGAGCCAGTAGACTTGCCACTCTTCTCTCCTCAGTTCCCATCTCCCTTGTGAGACATAAAGCACCCTTCACCCATTTCCTCCAGTTTCTCATCCCCACTTCTACACCTTTCCCAAAGCCCCACAAGGGCTCTACACACAGCACCCTGAAATATAGACCAGCGTAATGGCCCACTAAATTAACTCCTTGTAAGCGTGGTTTAAAAATGGCTGTAATTAGCATATAATAGGTGAGGGAGAGGAGGTAAAGGGCCAGGCCTGCCCTGGGGGCCCTGAGGCTGGGGCTGCGGCCCTCTCTCGTCTCTTTCTCTAATAGCACCGCAAAGTTCAGCCTTATAAACATGTCAGTGAGACGCGTGATTAAACGGCACGGTCATTAGATAATGGATCCTGTACCTGTGGGCTGCCTGTCACTCCCCGTCAGGCCAGCTCAACGATACCTTGGCTCAGATTGTTGCTTTCTAGCACACATACACACACACACACACACACACACACACACATACACAAGCACACACATGGCTTCACTTTATCTTCTCTAATTTGGTTATTTCTCCCATCAAAAAAAAAAAAAAAAATTAGACGTGGGCGAGAGTAAGTGAGAGTGAGAAGAAAGAGGGGGAAGAAAGAACAGCCCTAGTGTGGAGCAGCGCCCTGACTGATGTAGTTCCAATAATTGCAAGGCCCTGCTTCCTCATCCAAGTGCCTTTTACTTATTTAAACTGTTTGCTTTAAGCGCCACTGAAGCCAATTAGGGAAGGCATAATTCAATGGGGCAGGGAATGAAGTGAGCAGGAGGGCTGGGGGAACAAGGAGGGGAGAGAAAAGAAGACAGGACGCTGCTTTTCAGCTGGCCCTTAATCATTTTCCTGCCTTGTCCTCTCGCTTGCTCTTTCCCCCAGACAACCAGATTAACAAAGCCTTTTGCATCTTGATTCTGATCATTCGGGAGTCGTGTACCTTATTTACAAAACAGGAGTAACAGCCCAAAGCCCAGTTTGCCTGTCAACTCGGCCTCACAAAAGGTGTGCCTCTCTCCTTTATATACATGTATACAGTGGGCAATTATGAGCAGACGGAGTGACGGGGATGATGTTTTTGCTAAATCTATTCAAATGTGAACAAAACTTCGTATGAGGTATTTAGGTCAGTTAGTAGTGTGTGGAAATAATCACAAGAATAATTAGACAGAAATGTCAATGCAGGTGTTTTAGAAAGAGCGAGGGGAGAAACTAATGTCAAATGTTATTTTAAGTAATATTATAACATTAACTGCATATGAACTTGAAAATTTTGATATGGCAGTGAACTACTTTCAGCCCCTCTGCAATATCCTTTTGATTTAATCAGGTGCTCTACTCTGATCTCCCTCTCCTCTTAATTTTTGAAAGAGACTTGGATGTGAACTTCTAAGGCTTTTTTTTTTTCTTGTCAAGGCACTTTCGTAAGAAAACCTGCTGCACAAACAACAAGACTTTACAAATATAAAAAATAAAGGCATTTCTAATCTTGACGAGCCAACAGTTACACGTTTATGCGCATACAAACGTAAATCCTCATCGATTAAACTCAAAAGTTGAAACGCTTTTCTATGCCTGAAACAGTGAATCTGAGTATTAAATCACGTTTCAACCTAAAGGTCACTGCAGTGGAGCAAAGACTATTCAAACACAGCGTGAAAACCAACAGCAAACACAGGCTGAGTTCATCCTGTTTGCAGACTAGTAGATAAGTTTGTTACAGGTGTAGGTGGGACCGAGAGCGAGAAAGCCCCTCTAATCATTCTCTTGCATACTGTACTCACTTCATAGTGATCCACTTCAGACACTTATCTATTCTTTGGTGGCTTTCAGATTAATAAGCGCTGAAGCTGGTGGAGGAACGTGGGCTGGCCCAGACCTTCAGTCATTCTAACAGCTGTTTAATAAATGTGATTGCAAATGGAACTTGTCACTTGCGCTGGTGAGAGCTGGCCAGTCAATACCTTAGCTGGCAGGTGCCTGGGGTCACATATAAGTCAGCAAGTGATGGATATGTATCCAATAATTGATGTAGGGCAGCTGTTATTGTCAGTTTGGCTCCTGCCTATATTGCTTATTAAAAGCTGTTGGCCTTAAGTACCAGCCAGCCAATTACTGAGGAAGCGAGGTTACTGTTTAGGAGCCCAGACCCTTAGGCTCTCTGTAGAGAAACGAAAGGAATAAACCTATTGTTTTAGTACATGCGTTTTTCTCTGTATGTGTGCATGCATGTGTGTGTTTCATTTGAAATCCTAAGCAGCTATTTTTTCAGCGAACTTCCTCTATTTTTTTGTGAGTCTCTGTTTCATTGTTCTACCAAAGTGGTTTCCTCAAACGTACGCTTACCGTAATGTAGTGCACATTAATCTGATGTGTGAACTCCTGCCTCTCATCAGGTCAGAACAGAGCCAATCTCCCTCTCTATTGTTGTCGTTGACCTTGCAGGTTATGGTAAACCTGAGAAAACTAGAACGGCGCAAACACCACTGCTCTGTGCTGACCTTGCCTTGCACGCCTTAGTTATTAATGAATTGGGAAGTTTCACCACTTCCTCTATCTTGGTCCAAGGTTAACTCATCCAAAGATAAACTTGTTTGTACTTTGGTATTCAAAGGAGAGTGAGAACAGCCGCAGTGGGTGCCCTGCGTGGGCCACAGTGTCAAAGCAGCACAGGCCAGCCCCAGTTGCACCTATGCTGCAGCAGCCAGCTTACCACAGCAGTGCATCTCCTTAACACAATCTCCCCACTGAATGCTCAGGAGGGAGAAAGCAGAATGAGCTGTAATAACGCTTATTGCCACAGGCTATAACCCTAAGACTGTGGGGAGAGAGGAAGGGGAAACTTTGGATGTGACCGTGGCGTGTAGTAATTGTAAAACTCAGAAAGAGCTGCTGAAGCAGAATTCTGACATGTAGCGCTGCTTTTCAGTTCTGATCAAAGGGCCCACCAGAGCAGCAGCTGATAACCCAATCAATTCACTCCTTTTGTTTTTCGCTGAATGATGCACGTTTAGCACTAACCTCCAGGCAAAGAATGAAAGAAAGAAAACTAGGTGAGGGGGGGGAAGAAGGGAGGAAAAAAAGGATGGTGAGGAAAGAAGGTACGAAAACGGAAGACGAGAAGTAAGAGGAAGAGGATGTAAAAAATCTGCATTTGAATTACAGAAAATGCCCCCAAAAAAGGAAAGGGAAGAGAAGGGGGAAAAAATTAAATAACCTTAGATTGTTGGTGAGTTTGATGGATCTATAGAATAGTATTAAGAGGTGCTGCGGGGGATGTGACGCGCATAGGAGCCGATTAGAATATGAAATGTTTTACCAGTGAATGGAGTAAAAAGGCAGGGAGATTGAGGGGAGATTAAAAGATTACCTGGCTAGTGCTCTCTTCCTTCAGGAGCCAAGAGACTCTGTGGCAGACTGAGAGGCCAATGCATACTGAAGACAATCGGCAAGAGACAGAGAAGAAGTCAAACGTAGATGTTTATATAGGTAAGAAAGAGAAATAATTTGGATGGTATTGTACAGGCAGGTGGTCCTATAGGGATGGGATGAGAGATTGAGAGACACTAATCATTGCAGTTTCCAATAAAAGAAAAAAAACAGTCTTCTTAGACACCAATCAATCAACTGCTCAGACAATCAATCAGTCTCTATTTAGCAGGCATCACGTCCGTGTAGACAGGCTGGCAGAGAAAGGAGAGCAAGAGAGAGCGTTAAAGACAAACACCCAGCTTCTGGGACATACATAGACTTACTGGATGCTGGAAGAAATAAATCACAAAACACAACAAAGACATCCCAAAGCGTCTGGTGGTGTGAACCATTTTAACAGTAGACTGCTGCCAAATTTGGACTGAGCAGTCTTTGTTTAACTGTTGTTCAGACTACTCTGCGCAGCCTTTTGTAATGTAACCCCTGCTCTTTTTTTTATATTAGATTGCCGTCATTAAAACCGTGTAAAAGCAACCACTGATATATGACATATACAAAAAAAAATTATATAAAAGAAAAATCAAATGAAAAAAAATTTTAAATAAAAAAAAAATGTCATGAAATTACACTGTTTTGTTCTCTTACTGCCTGGTTGCTGAACACATTTCTTATTGCTGGTTTACAAATGTTGGAAAATAAAAATACATAAATTTTATAAACAACATCTACAGTATATACAGTATGTAAAACCACAGTTATATACAGTAAATATGGCTGTAGGCTTGGATTATTTTATTATATTTATAAATAGCTTAAAATGACCTTTTGGATCATTTTAATATAATTCCATAAGTTTAGAGCCAGGTACAAACACGAGGTCTTACAGTTTGATTCCACAGTTTGAGCCCAGTCATATCCCTCCATTGTCAGCAATAGAGACACAAAAATTCAACAGAAAAGTTCATTTTGTGAGTTTCTAGTGCTGCTTTGTGAACTGAATGAGGCCTGTGTGTGTGACGAGTATCAACATAGTTGATGTGACATAATTACCATGCATGAATACAAAGAGGAAGTGTGTGTAGCCACGTCCTTCCACTTTCCAGAAAGGTCTCCTGCATGTATTCCTCCGCTCTCCTGCATGGCGCTGGCTTGCCCTGACGGATGGGGATTAAAAGACGCTAATGTGCATGTGGGGGCAACTGACCTTCCATGGAGATTGACTTTACACCAGTGGGAATGGAAGCCAGTAATTCAGCAGGCTGCTGTGGCACTCATCCCAACACATCACTCCCTCTGACACTGTCAGCCCAGACAGGAGCACATTAATCACAAACACAAGCCCCCAACACTGCGCTGTAGGTACAGCAGAGTCCCATCCATTTATCCATTTAGCACCGACTTTACAGAGACAACCCACACAGAAATGATGAGATGAAAGCAAAGACTAACAACTTCACACATACAGTTTAAACAAGACACAATGCTTAATCCATACTTCATTAAAAGTATGATACACTGCCCCTTTTTTCAAAAATTGCAAATATTTTTAATGCACTTACTACATTTACACTGCAACTTAATCTAAACAGCTTTCTTTCAGCATGCTGTAATTGCAAACAAGAGGCTGCATCTGTTAGTCTGTGCTGTCTTGTTTCTATCTGTGTACAGAGACAAGTCTTTTGTTTGTATTCTCCGGCAGCCGGGCCTGGTAAAGGAAGAGAAACATCTGTGATAAATTTCACCTCGCACCAAATGAGCTCTGGCACAGCAGAGGGCCCGTGACAAACTTCCTGCATGTGCTAATATGAGGATGGATTTTCAAGCCAGTCAGTCGCAAGCTGGTGCGCACTTATACGCACGCTGACACCCAGACACATACGTGCGCGTGGATGCGATTTTTATGAGAGACCTGTAATGAGCTTGCATCAAAGCGGCGCGAGGAAATACAAATAGACACGAAGATAAAAATAAACAGAAAGAGCTAAACGGATTGTCTGAGCAGCGTTAGGAGGATTATCAGCAGTGGAGTGGTTTCACAGTGGTAAAGCTGATAGAACTCCTTCTGTTGTATTGACCTGTGAAGGGTCCCAGAGAGACCGGAGTCCCTTTATGGACTGACCCTCAGCATTTCAACATACACAGGCCAGAGGCTAGTGAGGGCCGAGGGGGCACTAACCCACCCTGAGGTCAGAGCTCAGACACGCTACAGCCTGCCAAAAGCCACTTCCAAGCCCAAGTGTGGCCCACTCCACTCAATACCCTTTTAATTACATTGGGATGGTTTGCGACCTATCGATTAATAGATGTATTTATGTCATCCCAGGCTCGGAGGCTACATTCTATTTCTGTGTGGCATATTCATTTATTTACCTATCTGTCCCGCCCCTCATGCATCATCTATATATCTATCCATCTCTCCTCCGAGAGCACTTCAATTCAAGGGCTCCCATAATTACTGCAGCCCTATAATTGAGTGCTTTGATTTAGGATTTTTCTGTTCCCTCTCCCTTGCCACTGCCATCACTCGCTCCACGCCTCTCCCAATGAAAAGACAGAGGGATGAGATATGGAAATAGAAAAATGGGAGATAGAGAGTAGAAGATATCCCCACCCTTACAGACACACTCACTCTCCCCCTCTGTCTTATCAGAATCTACTGTTTCTGTCATCCATAAGGGGAGGGGTAAGTTGATAATTACTGAGGGAGATTCATGCAAATCGATGCCAAATTAAAGCATTATAAAGGCTTTTATCAGCTTTTCTTTCCCAAATTGAAGACGATAAAAACCCATTTGAGAGGCGGGAGAAATAGCCCCAGTCCCTTCATTTAAAAAAGAGAGAATTGTAATTATGTTAACACCAATAGAATCCAAAAGCCCCTTTCTTAACTCACTTACTCATTCATAATTAATTAATTTCTCACAAAACTGGGCAAGAAGAACAATGCCGGCCAGCATCTCCTCTACCTCTCCCCCTTCTCTATTTTCAGGAGAATGAGACGGAGAGCAGGAGATATTGTTGAGTATTGTGACAGAGGGCTCATTTCCATACCTAGCCTTACATTAGGATTCTCTGTTTCCTTAGCTTAGCTCGATCTGCCTTGGGGCAGCAATAAAGAGTGGCTCTGTTTAGAAACAAAGGTGGGTGGACAAGGACGAGGTGGTGCTTCTGGAGCTATGTGAGGCCTGCAGAGACAAAGAGAGCGAGACAGAGAGAAAGGAAAACTGCAAAAGGCAGACAGACAAAATTAGTCAAAACGTCCTTGAACACATATTTCCTTGCGCCAATGGAACGGGGGGGGGGGGGGGGGCGATATTATTTTTCCATTTACACAACCGGCAGTCCTTAACTTGACGTTCGCTACCAAAACAAAGAGTTCCCCACGTGCGCGCCATGGCCAGTTTGTCCGTACCCCGTCTGTACTTCAAGGTTTTAAGTTTAAGGAGAAACAGCCCTTGTGAGTTAGAGGAACTACATAGCTACAGGATAGCTACAACGCGCAGACATAACAGAGAGCACGGCTGCTTGGCAGACAGCGACCTTAAGGCTGTCTCGTCTGATCTATTAGACACTCAACACTTCAGTTACAGTACGCTCACCTCCCCCCACCTGAACGCTGTGACGGGACAGACCAAACACACGTGTGGAGGTGTCCACTGGATGGGAAGACAGGGTGCGGTGCTGCGTAGAGAGAGATAACCTGTCACTCTGCAGGGTCTTTCCACTCAGCACATGGTCGGCACATGTACATACATCATACCTTTGCATGTTAGCGAGGCTGATGTGTGTGAGAGCTTAACTACTGAACCCCGTCACGCACACAACAAACACAATTTTTAGACTACTGACGAGCAAGGATAGAAAAAAAATCCACAATAAAATTGTATTAAATTGTAAGTTTTTCTACTTATCCCTTAGTTCTTGTGTGGTAATACTTTCATTCAGTCAGACCCACACACACACACACACACACACACACACACACACACACACACACACACACACACACACACACACGCATAATGGTAGAACTTGGCCAAGCTGCTTCTGCCTGTTCTTCCTGTTTTTGCTTTTTATGACCTATGGCCTAAGTTTGGAGGGGTCAACAGCATCAGCCAGAAGTCACTATGGTGCTAATCCAGGCTAATGTGCTGTTGACAACAGCCCAATTACAAAGAACTCCCGCTGACAGGGGAGAGAGGGGGAAAAAAGGCAGGGCTGACAAAGGAGGGTAGGAGCAAAACGAGCAGCGAGCAGGAGGGACCCAAAGAACAAAAAAATAAGGAAGAGTCCAGCAGCGCACATGAGACAAAGGTGAGAGGGAAAAAAAGAGAGAAATGCAATAAACATTTAAAATACAAGTAAGAGGAGTGTGTGTGTGTGTGTGTGTGTGTGTGTGTGTGTGTGTGTGTGTGTGTGTGTGTGTGTGTGTGTGTGTGTG
>JAVDPK010001527.1:295565-318705 GCA_034780415.1 Cichlasoma orientale
TGTGTGTGTGTGTGTGTGTGTGTGTGTGTGTGTGTGTGTGTGTGTGTGTGTGTGTGTGTGTGTGTGTGTCTGTCTGCTGGAGCTAGATCAGAGGCACAAAGCTTCAACACTGAACATCTGAAAAAACAATAGTGACAAATGTGTATGAGAAATTAAACTGAACCAATTCTCCAGTGAGACTTGCTCATCCTCACAGGATGGAATTTCTTCACTGGTTAAAAGCATGGCCTAATTTGGTTCTAAATCTAACCTTGTATGCTGGTGTCTCTCAAAATGTGTGATAAAAAGGATTTTTTCCCCCGAGCATTACTGAATTTTAAATAAACCTAAACGTGGCTCATTGCTCATCTTACACCTGCAATACCTGTTTGTTTTATTTCATTTTGTTTTGTTTTACTGACTACAGGCAGCAGAATCAAGTTATGAGCCCAATATTAACATGTCTACATATTAGTGAACATTCAATTATTTACATTATTTCTAGCTTCCAGCAGTTACAAACCAAAGCTGTCATATATTATTTTCAGTTTTGCTTCTGGCAAACTGAGACCTGTGCACTGGGTTTCAGTATTACAAAAGGTAGGTCACGTCTTACTGAGGTTTTCAGTCTCATTGCCACGGGTATATAAAGTCTAGAAGCTGGCCTGCAGTCTGCCTTCACAAACATTTGTGAAAGAATGGGTTGGTCTAAAGAGCTCACTAGCTTTGAACATGATACTGTAATAGGATATCACCGTTGCAACAAGTCACTTCCTGAAATTTCTTCCCTCCTAGATGTTCCATGAACTGTAAGTGGTCTTATTGCAAAGTGGAAGTGTTTAGGAACTGCAGCAAGTCAGCCATGAAGTTGCTGACTACGTAAAATTACAGAGCGGGGTTGTGAGTGCTGAGGCGCATCGTTTGGAAAAATCACCTGTGCTCTCCTGACTCAGTAAATGCACAGCTCCAAATCTCCTCTGGCATTAACATCAGCACAAAAACTGTGCGCCGGGAGCTTCATGGCATGGGTTTCCACAGCCAAGCAGCTCCTGTAGGTGTAATGTCTATGTGGTCCAGAGATCAACATGCAAAACCTCCACCTACTGACCAATCAGTTGACTACAAAAGAGCGTCACCATTCCTGGAAACCCCTGCGGATCTCAGTGCACGGGATGCAAGAAGTTGAAAGGGACATCTAAAGTCTTTTTACAATGAGCACAAAAAAATAAAAAACACTGATTCTCATTCCCCCCATGCCCTGATACCTGTTGACCTTATATCAAAATTTGCAAATCAACCTACACACTGGTTTGAATTCTGTTTATGTTTATTCTTTACTTCTTTTCAGACCATTTAACCTAATGACACAGTCTGTGGTTTACCCCTACCAGTGTTACATCTGAAAGAATAAGGCTAAAATGTCTCACACACCACATGAAACACATTCATTTATAAATCAGTATGTAAGTTATAAGAGAATGCACACTTGTAATTACAGTCGGAGCTTCCCGTGCCTTAATGGCAGGGTTGTGATGCTGATAAGTCTATTAACTGACACAGGCGTCCCATTTTTGCCAGCTTTCCTTCCTGGCTTGAAATAGACTATATTTATACTGCATTGTTCCAGTATTACTAACCACTGAAAGTGATTTACATTGCAAACCAAATTCACACATTAATAGGCCATTTTATAATACCACATATACAGTACTTAGCACACCCACAGCTGCACTGGCTGAAACAAATGTGTTTCTTTTAGCTTCAAATAGATGTTTAACCTCTTCATATTTTCTAATATTGTAGTTTTCTCTTTATTTGCCGAGTATGGTTTGCTGGAGGCAGTCACCGTTAAACTGACTGACAAAAGGTGCAACTTTTACTTTGAAGGTGAATATTCTCCATTTTTCCGTTTGCATCGCACTTTTTCCAAGTTTCACTACAGCTCAGAGAGTCAGCATCATCCATGCAAACTACTGCCAACCACGACAATCTGCGAGCAACCAAAGCAAGTGCAAGGAGGTTTTTGGTGCATCACCCTCAGCGACGGGTTTGAACCCAGCGACAACCAGCAACCACCAGCCAACCAATCAGGGAATACACATATTCCTTGGCAACCACATGCTGCTAGGGGGTCACTGACCGGTCTCTAGGCATGTGTGACTGAGGCCTTATTGAGTTGATAACCACCTCTGTGTGACTGTTTAGTCTTATTGCTGATATCTGCGTGAGAAAAGCCAGATAAGGAAAAGATCTTGAACTTTCTTCACAGTACATGATCTTGGTGAACCTAGTCAGTTTCTCACATGAACATGTCATTCTCTGCCCAATGTCAGAGAACGACAGGAAGCCCACGTCAGAAGAGGCGAGACACATCACATCCACTCACTCGCTGTAAAACCTCTAGACAAAAACTTGCCCAATTCACACCCGGGCTCAGTGGGACATTACAGAGAAAGGTGACAGTGAACAAAAGACTATCAACAGAAATTCAGCACACGGGAGCTTTTATTTTAGGTAATAATTTTCTGTAGGTTCATCATTAAGCCTTTATGTTTCTGTTTGATACACTGGCATCATAGAAAACATGATTACAGCCAAATTTAACTTTTTTTTTGGTGTCCATACATTAGATAAAGCTTAACTGAACCATAAACACGTTTCACCGGGATCTTAATCATCAAATCTGTTTTTAAGACTCATGCTCAAACTTATCTTTAATATTGTCAAGCACATGTTTGACAGATAACTCGGTGCTGGTTTCCCATTAAATGTCACTTGATTGCTCTTATCGCTTCATGTGGCCTTGAGGATCATCAAATTCAGAATAAGCACAACATGTCTCCCCTGTGTTGTTGACACTGTGTTTATCTCTGACCAAATAGAGGATTGGATTGCTTGCAATGAGGGTGGAAAGTTCTGGCATCATCATGTTTAACCAGTTTGGATCTCTTTTCGCTGTGTAATTGTGCCCGGAGAGCTGAAAACAGAGGACTAAACATTTAGCCCCTGACACGGACAGTCCTGTGACTCATCTTGTTGATAGGCTCAGGGACGGAGGGAAAGACAGACAGACTGAAAACAGCAAGATGGTTGGCGAGGGAGGGTGGGTGCAAAAGATACTGTAGGTTTCGGTGGGAGGGAGTAAGAAGGATCATGTGTTTACCAGAGGCCAGAGAACGAAGGAATGCATCTCTAAGATGAGTCACTATTGTTGACAGCCTCCTCTCTCTCTCTTTTCCGTGAACACCAGACAATGGAAAGCTTATCATACTTAACAATAACCGCACATAAACACAACAGTCGATAAGCCTGCATTCAGAAAACTGCAGCTTACCTTGATGCATTACAGGCTGTACCCTGCCGCTCTGTTATGTTTGGGTAATTTATACCTGAGGAGAAGTTTTGGAAAGATTACCATTATGAAAATACATTAGTTCACTACCAGAATTCCTATCATTCCTCTGCCCAGCTCAGATGTTTGTGACCTTTGTGTTCTGGTATGCATCGCACAAACACCCACAAATTAGCCAGTACCCACAACTGCACACAAAATGGACATCTGGACCCGGGTTGTTTTGTGCTAGAACAAGTTACATGCAGCTTGTTCTCCTGAGTCTCCTCCCTCTGTGGAATACGATGTCCTGAGCTTGACAAAGCATTTTTAAGTTTCTGCACTTTTAACTGGTCAAACAGAACAGTCTGTTTTTGTTGCTACTGGAGACTTGAAACTTTCTTTCACACTGACATGCATCTGCCTCATTAAAAGATTATTTAAAGTGGTAATCTACCCAGGAAAGGAAGCTTTGGTTTGGACTCAGTACTAATTCTGTAGCATAGGGCTCACTGATATGGTCAAAAATATAGCGAGCAATATTTATAATTGTTGCAGTATGCATTCCATACTATTAATAAGGCAGTAAATACATTCAATCCATTGACTGGACTTCAGTATCTTTGTTTACAAGAAAACTATTATATCATATCTGGGCTATAGCACACTGGTACTAGCAGTTGTATTCACTCCTATGTGATAAATAACACATGAGAACTCAAACTGGAGGTACTTTTGTCTGCTCCCTTATTTCCCAAAGGGTCGCCTCAGCGGATGGGTCCGCATGTTTGATTTTGCACAGATTTTACGTCTGATGCTCTTCCTGATGCAGCCCTCCCATTTATTATTACTAGAGTACACTAGCTTGTGACCCCCTGAGGCTGGGTTTGTGTCTACTCCTGAATTTATTTGAGTTCTGTCACAGAAATGACTCACTCAGGCTCATTAATATTGGCTGGCGTTAGCTACAGTTGTGATCAAAAGTTTACGTGCACTCATAGTGGACACGAACGTCATGGTAATTTTGGGCTTTTAATGATTTCTTTGAACTGTTCTTTATCCAGGATGGAATGATTACACAGCATACACGTTTAATGGCTTTAAAAAGCAAGAGTTGGGTTCACAAGTTTGAAATTATTTTGGATTTTCTCTAATCCACACAGGGTGAAATATATACATACAGAGCATACATACACCCCCACTAAAATTTGGTTGGTTCAATGTCCCTTAGCCAGTTTGCACCTCAAACAGACACTTTTGGTAGCCATCAACAGAATTGGCAGAATTGGTAGAGTTCATTTAAATTGGTTGGTTTCCTGGCACAGATTTGGCTTTTAAACATAGTCCATTAATTCTCAATAGGGTTGAGGTCAGGGTTTTGGTAAGACCATTCCAGAAGCCACTTCTAAACAACTGCAGATTCCAAGATCATCAATTCAAACAATTGTGCATGAGTGCATGAGTTATTCAGATGTTTCACCACTTTGCCAAGGTCTGGAATAAGACCCAAACTGTCGGCCTCAGATGAGTGGAAATTGGTTGGGGTGTTTAGGAACATTCCAGGAACCACCAAGGCTCCAGCATGCAGTGAGTTCGAAACAGCTGGAACACCAGCGTCACTGTCCAGGCTTTATATCACCATGGACTGAGAGGGTGCGGAGAAAGAAAGACGCCGCTGCCTCCAGAATCGGCACCTTCAAGCTGAAATTTGCAGCTGCCCACTTGGACAAACAAATGTCTTCTGGATAAAAGTTTTATTGTCAGACACGACAAAGATTGAGTTATTTAGCCACAGTGACAAGAGGTATGTTTGGAGGAGCGAAGGCTTTCAAACCTGAGAACACCATACCAGCTCTCAAGCATGGTAGTGTTAGCATCATGCTCTCGGACTGTTTTGCTGCCAGTGGTACTGGAACATTGCACAAAGGATGGATGGCATAATGAAGAATGAGGACTACTCAAAATTCTTTAACTTCATCTCAAATCAACAGCTGTGTGGTTGAAACTTGTTTTGTAAAGTCATTAAGTGTGTATGCCGTATTATCATTCAACCCTGGAAAAAGAACAGCTCAAAGAGATCATTATAAAAGCCAAAATTACCATGACATTCATGCCCATGATGAGTGCATGTAAACATCTGACCACAACTGCATTTTTCAATGCATCCGTATCGGCATATATAATGACCAATAAAATTTCATAAAATGAACAGTGAAAATTTAAAAAGCAAAGAAGAACAGGAGAAACACATCGGTCTCAAAAAGAAATCCTGTAATGTTCAGGCAGCAAATATCACGCTGTTACTTATTCAGCTTTTTTCCACATCTCCAATATTGTGGGAACTATCATTGCCAAAATTTCTTCTATCGCTGTGTCCTTTATGCTTGTTTTGGCCTCACATGTGCGTCTCTATTTCTGAAGCTTAGAAGGATGATGTGCAGTTCGGGGCTTTTTCTTGACAGTTATTAAGACGGTTTTAACACCCAACCATACATGAGAGGTCAGTTTTCCTCCCTGTTGGTCACAATAATATGTAAGTATGTTTTCATCAGGTCATTTTCTTTGCTACAAAGTAGGTTCAGTCACAGTGAGATCTGTGAAACATCTAAAGCTGGGCATTTAGGTTTTTCAAGATTTGAAACAAACACTAAACATTTATTCAATGTACAGAAAATTGAGGAAAATCACTATTAAGTAGGTTTAAAATTCTGAGAATTTTCTGATTTCACCTGCTCAGGTTTGCTACTTTTTTCCTTTCGTATCATTATATATATTCCAGGGCTGCTCAAACAAAACAGGCAATATGACAATGTTCCCTTGTACTCAGAGAAGCAATTCAAAGACTAAACTGCAGAACTGAATACACACTCACCCATTCAAAGGAATGGGTGAGTGTGATGATGATGAATGACAAATAGTCATGTTACAGCTTCAACTCTGGTTCTGAGAATCACATTTTTTTTTTTATTTCCATTGTAATGAGACTGGAAAAAGAAATCTCAGAGACAGATCCTGAAAGCATGCAGATGTAAAAAAAAAAAAAAAAAGAAATTTGTAATTTGTAAGCAACATTACTACCACGATTAAGTGAATAAATATGTTTCTTTGTCATCTGGATGAACAGCCCTTTCAGATTACCCATTACATTTTGAGGTCTATATTCACGATAAATGGTCTGGCTTGTGTCTCCATTACTGCCTGAAGTTTGAAGCATGTGAACCCTGCTGATGTCTCCCAGCAGTACTGAGACTTTGTGTCTTTATTTAAGCCCCATCTGGCCTTTGCTCAAAAATCACAACCCTCCTCGGTTCTTCCTTCACTAGCTCAAACCTTTTGATCTGTCCCTAAGCAAAACTTTCACTCTCCATCTCCTTCTCTCCCGCCATCAATATTTCATAAACGTACAGTGACAAATTTATTTGAATGCGGTCTCCGACGCGGACGCGGAGATGGATGGGCCGATCGGTGTGGCGGTGGGCTTGTGAGCGGCATGGTAGCAAGCAGCTTTACCGCATACATTAGTCACACACTCCCGGACTGCGGGGGCCTCGCAGAGGTAGTATATGAAGGTTGGCGGGGGGGGGGGGGGGGGGATATTGGGTGTGAAATGCATGCATGTCTATAGGAATGTGTTAGCGAGAGAGACAGAAAGAGAGAGAGGAGGGGCTACTCTGAGAATTGAAGGAGTAAATTTATCATAGTTATGGCTTTCTCAGGCATCCATTTTCCTATGGTCTGTTGACAGCCAGTAGTATCTGCATACCAGCCCCCCTTTCCCCCCCACCACCCTGTGTGATTGACAGCACTGGGCTTCAGCTTAGCAGGCCTGGTTACACAGTTCAGCACTGGACACAAAGTCGTACGTGCACACATAAATGGAGAGACAAACACACAGAAAAGAGAGATTTCTACTTCCTCTCATTATTCTGCGATCAAACTGATTCCTCCACTTTAAGCGCCTGTTAAAGTTAAAAGAGCAGTTTGACCTGCTTTACATGTAAAATGTACTTCTATAGTTATTCATTCAATGCTGAGTGTAAAATGTAATAATATCAACAGCCACCAGATGCTGTTGTTTAAACTGAGTGATTAAGTAGATGTTGTGTATCAACCAGATGGTTCTCATGCTTAAAGTCGTTTCCTGACTGCGGCGGCACGGTGGTGCAGCGGTTAGCATTGCTGCCTCACAGCCAGAGGATCCCCGGTTTGACTCTACCTGCTTTGTGGCGTTTTTGTGTCCTCCCCGTGCTCGCGTGGGTTCTATCCGGATCTTCTGGCTTTCTCTCACAGTCAAAAGACATGCATATGTTTAGGTTAATTGGAAATTCTAAACTGGTTGTAGGTGTGAATGTGAACATGAATCGTCTGTCTCTCCGCGTTAGCCCTGTGACAGACTGGCAACCAGGCCGGGCCCTTTGGCAGCTATGACAGCTGGGATAGGCTCCAGCCCCCCCTGCGACCCTGAATTGGATAAGCGGAAGAAAATGGATGGATGGATGAAGCTAAAGGTGAAATGGTTGATATGACAACCCTACAGCCACTTAACTCCCCAACTAGTGTAACGGTCCGATGCCATGAAATTATACAGGTTCCTGTGCATTAGATGGGACATGTAGAAATGTGACGCATACGTACAGCAGCAGGCCTCTGCCTTCAGTAACAGTCGTTTTACTTATCAGTTCCATGTGTGTTCACACTCAAAACTAAATCAATTTTTACATAAAAATATTAACTGCCAGTGTATATTGGCTTAAGCTGGTTATTGGTGTCCTTGATTATTATTATTAATAAGTACAAGCAGTTGACCAAAATTGCCATAATAACAGATTTTTACTCAAGTTTTTTTAAATTATTAAGTTAGTGTTCAGAAGATTAGAAAAAAGCTTAAACTGATAATCTTTTCTTTTATTTTTTTATAACTTGAATATTTAAAAAAAAATGCTTTATAATGCTGGGTATCATTCAAACAAGAGAAAGCCTCACATGAAGGACCGTGAGCCTGGAGCCACTGTTGGGAAAACTTGATCTGATGATGACGCTACTTGAACAGTCTCAGGTTTCACAAAGTTCACTCAGAACAACTAATGTCAGCATCATGGAAAAAAAAAAAAGAGCCAACAAGGTTCATCATCAAAGCAACTGTCATTTATCCGTCTTTCTCCTCCATATTTTCAACCAATCTGCAGTCCGTCCAGTAAAGAAAGCTTAAGCAGGCTTTCTGCAAAAATCTGACTTCTTAATTATCACATAAATGGGAAACCTGTTCCGTCTGCTGGTTGGAGGCCATCAAATTCTGGATCATGAATACATGCAAGGTATCTGGCTTCGCTCATGTTCTCGAGCACATAAAGATCTCGGAAAGGTGCTGCAGTGAGGAAGATTAAAAGCACAAATCATTATAAGCAGCAGTGCAGCCTTCTTTCAAAATGACAAAAAAAAAAATCTGATTCATAAGACAAAGACTGAGACTCACTGAGTGAAGTTTAAGTCATTTCCACCCTTGAACCGTTTTCAATTTGTAAAATTTCGACACTTGTGAGGCTGTGAGCAATAAATGCATTTTCACAGCAAAGCCTGTCCTCTAGCTGCACTGACTGCCCTCTTTAACTGTTCTGGTTTCTTGTAAATACAGTGTTTGCTGCAATGTTGAAGGAGTAGTCGAACCTTTTAGGCCCACATTGCCAGCCTGGCTATGCCCTGTGGTCACAAAACCCACCAGCATCTGTGAGGCTCTCTTATTAACAGGCCGCAGCTTGTGAGCATCGGTGCTTTAAAGTGGGTTAAATGCCCGACTATTTCTAAACAAGTGCAATAGGATGTGATGTGTAGAGAAATGCCAGGCTGTGAGGACAGATGTGGACTGAACATGGCAAAAAAAAATAACTGTAGTCCAGGCATCAGTGGACAGTTCACTGTGGCAGAGAGAAAAAAGAAGCTAATTGTTATAATAATTATAAAGACCACAGGGAGAAGAGAGAGAAAAGAATCTGATTATACCCAAAGAGAAGAGAGGGAAGGAGAGAGATTATCTGTCTGTGAGTAGACTGTCATTAACCTCACTTTCCCACCTTCACACACACTCCATCTTGTGCCGGCTCTTGTCCACTGGAGTGCCAATCTATATCCCATTGTTCCCCTCATCTCTCCTGGACCACACTAATTGAAGGCAATCTGAACATGCTTCTAGCAGACTCTTATCTCACCTGTCCCTCGTGCTGAACATGTACCCACACAGATACGCCAGAACACCTCTATGTAAATACACACACACACACACACGCAACACTCTGCAGAATATATGCAGCCAACCATTTAGCCTATTTAAAATATGGCAAATTCAAGCAGACTTCAACTTACCACCACTACACCAACATGAACATAATAGAAAAGTGCTCGAGATATATCAGCTTACCAAATTTAATATAAACACCAGTGTCTGGGGTCTCATAGGGGCCAGTTAATACATTATCATAAAGGCACAATAAAGGTCTGGTGTGATCACAATAGCGATAACGTTATCACAGGTTGAGACTAACAACTGATGCCTGATGTCTGAGTGTGCAGAAAAACATGCTTTGAATACACAGCTGTATGATTCAGAGTCCTGATGAGTGAAATCCAGTGAACTATGGGGAAGGGGTGACTCACGCCATGTCACGCACAGTTCCTCCGTTATAGAAGACTGCACAACAAGTATAACCCAGTATTCTGGCAACTTGATATCTATAAACAAAACATGTGGCATGCTCGCCCACCAACACAACCTTTTCTTTATCATCACGCCAAGTGTTTCACAGCCAAAAATAAGGCAAGACTAGATTGCATAAAAGAGGTATAACTAAGGAGATAAATAAAAAAAGAATGAATCCACAGTAAATAACTTTCACTTCAACTGCAGTGAAGTTGCTGCAGGTTTAAATTTGTTTACTTTTTTGTTTGGGAGGGATGTCGCACATTATCACGGTGAGTACTGCAAAGGAGTGAAAAGTTGCATACAACAATTTATGGCTGCAAAGTCTGATTTTTTTTTTTTTTTAAACATAATGTCCTGTGAGTCAGTTCTAGTTATTAAAAAGGGGGTGTATTTTCTTTAGAAATAATTCAGACTAAGAGACTTACTAAAACCCGTAAATCACAGACGCAGCTGTCAAGCTGCGATGAGGGTAAAACAGAAAGTGGAAACTGAAAATGTACAAAAAGTATCACCCTGGCTGTCTACATTTTTAAATGTTTCTACATGCGTTTAATATGGTACTACCACACTCAGGATCCCAAAAGGTTATTTCCCAGTGAATCAGAAGTCATTAAGTCATAAAACAGATGTTGTTACAACTCCAGAATGAAAGCAGATACCAGAAACACTCTTAATTAAGCAAGCTGCTGAAGATACCACAGTTAAAGAGAATATTTTAGCGTCAGCCCTCTAAATAGTGTGATTTTAGTTATTCTTTACAAAAGGAAAATCCATTCACAAAAGCATCAAAACTCTGTTACGCAACAATTTAAAAAAAACTGTTTTCTTATCTAACTTTTTCCTACAGTTTTTTTTTTTTTAAAAACAGCTGCAGAAACGAGGTGATTTTATGAACTACCAGTTATTGTTTACTGGGTAAATTTCCAGAGGGAGAAGCACTGAAAGGAGGGGCTAAACTCAGATATGCAAAGGCCATAATCATGCCCAAACAATCACATATCCCAACAGATCACTCACACATTCTTTTTAAATATATAATTTGGAGAAAGAATAGAGAACAGCAAGAAGCAGACAAAGAAAGAGGTAGCCTGTTTGCCTTAGTATAATTAGAGCACACTGAAACAACCAGTGTGCTGGTAAATTAACTAAACGTACACACACAGACACACATGGCCACGCACAAACACACAGAGTGGTTGTACCGCTGAGGATAGATCGCCCTCTACTGACGGACCAGAAAAGGTCAGACGCATGTCTAGCCAAGCAAGTCTTTTCTTGACCCCAAAGCACACACAGCATGAAGCTTAAAAGAAATAAAAAAAAAAACACATTAAAAAAATGCTCTCTGAATGATAATAATGTCTTAAATGTCACTCCCTTTGTTTCTGTAAATGAACTTCTCTGCTCTAGACAGCAGTTGCATGAAAATACTCTTGGCTTAAACTTGTGCAACTGATTTTCAGAATTCATTAAAGTCTGGATTTTAGCTTTAGCTCCTAAAGCCAAAATGTTGCTTAGTTCTGTTTAATATGTCCTCACTTACTACAGCTAAACTTAGAGGTGCTCTACTTTTTTTTCCCTAAGTGAACAGTCAGAGGTTCTGGCACACTAACAGTGACAAATAGGATTGAGTGAATTCATGACATTTCCCATGTATTCCAAAGTGATTCAGTACTTTCTGCAGTAGTATATCATCACCTTGTTAAGTACCTATTTGTCATCCTTAAAGTGGCTGCATCACTTATTTTTATTGTCAAATAGCCTGACTGTGAGACAAAGCAGGGAGAGCCAAGAGGCACAGACTGCTAACTGTTGACTGTGAGAGTAAGACCGACAGGATGGACATATGTGTCGTTCCTGGACTTACTGTTGCATCCCATCACACCTCTGCTTGTCGTGATGAGGTGATAGTGTGGCTGTTCTGGCGCCAGAAGATACAGAGAGCCCTGGGAATACTGTGTGGTGGTGGATTACTTGCGTCAGGTCTCGAGAGGAAAAGCATACTGAGAAATTCAAGGGCAAGATGTGTGGGTGCGAAACAGACCTCATGGAAAGCGCTAAAACTGACACATGGTCCTTTAGCATTAGGACATACTATAAGCGAGTGTGTGTGTGTGTGTGTGTGTGTGTTTCTGCCCTACTGGGGATAGTGCCAGCACTGGTAAAAATCCAACAGCAGTGCCCTGGTGAGTGTGTGTGTGCAAGTGTGTGTGCGCAGGCACGCATGTGTCATGTTTAAGCCCGTTCGCGTGTGCACATCGGTATGGGGCGTCATCGCGGGTTCTCTGCTAGTCTGAGAAAATCACACTTCGTGCTCGCTTCCAACCCCCTGGCAGGGACAGGACCTGCTGACAGAACCTCATTGTTATTTCTTCATGTTTGTCAAACGTGGCATCTCGATGCACACGCACAAACACACACAGATGTTGTCAGCAGTTCCCATCTTTTCAGACACCTCTCACTCCCGAGTGAGACAGAGTTTGTCAACTCGTTGCAGACAACCCCCCTGGAATCCGCACACTCTGTTTCACAGTGCCATCTCAAAACCATCAACTTCCTTTCCAATTAATTTCCTAAAAAACTGTTCACTCCACTGAACTTTTTGTTTGTTTGTTTGTTTGAGAGTGAGGGTTTGCTACCAGCATTGGCAAAATCTCAAAACAGCCTTCAAGTAAGGGGTGTTTTGGATCGCAGCAGGAGCTCTTTTAGCACAAAAGTTTCACAGGTACGCGCACCTCAACACATACGCAAACTCAAGGGGTGAAGGTGTATCGTCTGTCCACCTGCATTCACACAGACCTCCTGTTCCTCCTGCCTGCAGCAGGCTGGCCCACTGCTTGTGTCTCCGTCTGCAAGCAGCCCCCTTTTCCAGCTCAGCAGCTGAGAAAGTGCCAATCCCACAGTTTAAAGGCCCCACTGGCCCTGCCAGCATGATAGATAGTTTAGAAATGAGGACGCGTGTTTAAAAGAGAGAAGAAGAGGGGGAAGAAAGGGAGGGAGAGGGGAAAAAAAAAAAGGCACGCAGCAGCAGCTGTCAGCCAACACAGAACCCAAGCTTCCATGACCGGGCTCTTAACAGAGGGAGAAAAAAAATAAAATAAAACCAAGGGTCTTCTGAGAGGTGAAGTCTAAGAACACATGTACAGAAGTGGAGAGAACTGAAACACATAAGAAGATAAAGAGATGCAAATACAAACTGGTAAACAGATGAAATGGATTAGATTACTGAGCACATAAAAGAGAGATCCAAAGGTTTTCTACAGCCAGCACATTTATGCACCCAGCAGCCCGACTGCTACCATTTAAGACAGCCTGAGATACAGCAGCAGTTCCCCAACACCCATTTAGGAAGATTTAAACCCGTCACTTTCAACTGATGCACAACTGATGACGAACACAGGTCTGCTAGAATCGCGCAAATCCTCATTTTAATATTTTTATGACGTAAGTGTTTACATGACATCTCTATTCACAGTACTGCATTCATGAAGCGCAATGCTGGGCATGATTAATTTAACATCTACAGTATGCGGATATTAGTTGGTTGGTTGAGATGTCAGCTCTGCCTGGGTAATCGTGATAGACTGTCAGTTTGACTCCTAATGTTCACAGCTCTGACACCTTCAGTCCCTCCCAGCACTTATCATGCAAACACATGCACAGATTCAACAGGTGGAACCGAAATTCTTTATGTGGTTCATCCACGCTGGCTGCCGCAGCGCTGAGATCCATGCATATGCAGCTGCTGATTATTTCAATACTGATTTGATTAATGTTTTGGTGTGTGAAATGGTAATAAAAAAATTTTTAAAAAGCACACATATTACAGCTCTGCAGAATCCGAGGAGATGTCTTTTTTGTCTGTCCTCCAAAATCCAAAAATCAGGTTTCTATGTGACAAATCTTGCTATTTGAGAGGCTGTAATCTAAAAAAATTTTAATTAAAAATACGTAAATATTAACCAGCGAAAACAAGGATAACCCCATCTGTGCCCTGAGCACTCGTATCTCTTGGCGATCATTGTAAATGCAGTCAAACGCAGTCAATTTTGCAGATATGTATATGAGCCGTCTTTTCCACATTGCTCTAAGAGCTGCCCTGCCTAACACTTATTAAACAGATCTTAAGAACATCTCCATTCATCACTGCCACCTCGTTTATGCATCAATGCCTGTGTGTGTAAGCGCATATAGTATATATGTGTGTGTGGTAGGTCTGTGAGAGGTTTGCTGTCGGTTCAGAAGAGGGGATGACGTAGGAAGATTAATATTGGTGTGACGGCAGAACCATGCCAGGGAGGAAGGGTCACTCATTACCCATCTGACCAGCCATCTCTAACCCAAACACATAAAAGAAAGTGCACACGCAAAGACACACACTGCAAGACGGCAGCTGCAGTAAGAAGCTTCTGTAAACTCTTCCGCGTCTTAATTCACCACTCCCTTTCCCTCAGTTTGTTAACTTTGTCCACACTCCCCCTATCCTCCTTTTCCTGTTTGTCTTTCATTTGCCTCTCAGATTTTATCAGGCCCGATTAAATATATCACATTAGTCTAGTTGGTAGGGGAAATGCCCGGTGTGTAAAATGAATTGACTGCCTCAGACTCATCTTTATGATCAGAGTGTGGAGGATGTATGGACAGAGAGAAGATGGGATGTGGTGGAGACAGGAGAGGGGTCAAATACTGCAATTACCACCCAATTGATTTCCACTGGTGTGACGGAGAGAATAAATGTTACTCCGTCAATGCTCACTCAACCTAGCAGTGAATCCTCCGCTGAGGAAGAGAGGAAGAGAGAATCCTTTCAGTCCATTCATTCATTCTGTCATTAATTAGTATGCTCATTTAATTTTGTGCAAATGTTTATTCACTCATTGAAGCAGTTGATGGTCTAATTTAGACTGTAATAACTTTAAAAATCCTCACATCTCTCCTTTAGCGATATCTAAAAATCACCTCTCAATTCAGCCTAAAACCACAGAAAGAAAACATCCATCCTAGCATCACATTTAGTGTTATTTCATAAATCCATAAATGGGATAAGATAATAACGCTTATACCCTGATAAGTGTGCGAGTTAGAAAATTACACTCGCATTGGAAACGGGGTAAAATGATCTCACTTCATCGGCAGTGGCAAAATGCAACATGGGACAAAGGGAAAATGAGAGGAGTAGGAGTAGAAGGCTCCCGTGCTATCACGCCAGGCTCATCCTCTTTCTGAGGTTTTACAGAAGCTACTTATACAGACTCTCATAAAGTGAGTGTGCGTGTTCCCATCCCATGGCATAGAAAATCAGAAACACACACGAGTCCTCTCTTCTTGGCTCATAGATTCTCCTGATATATATATATATATATATATATATATCTCCTCTCTCTTGTTTCTCATTTTGTCTTTTCATCCTCTCCTCTGTCTCCCTCTCTTCTCTCCTCTGCCCCCCCACCCCCCGGTCTCCATCTCTTTAGGGCCAGACTGTGGTTTGTCGATAGAATCAGTGGAAAACTGTTTGGAAACCCAAACCTCAGTGAAATTATTTGATTACAACCTCTCATTACTTGCTGGTTTGGATGCATTAAAAACTTGCTGAGAAGTAATGATTTCCATTTTGTGTTTGAGTTGAATTTGCTGCGATTTCTTTCCAAGGACAGCACGTAGCAGTTGCTTGATTTCTCAGTTGTCTGGACATTTTTTTTTTAAATGATGGAGGAATACAGATAGTACTGAACGGGTGAAAGAAGGAAAAAAGACAACTGTGGTACTGCTGAACAAAAACGGAAAACTTGGGTAATTTACCAAACTACCTAAATTCTCCCACTCACCACTGGAGCATATTTCTCATCCTATGGGGAAAGTAGGTGTTAGTCTGCAGCCGCTGACTAATTAGCCAAAAGTCACCGAAATATGACCCTGCAGTACAACAGGAGATAGACAAGGACTAATTAATGCTACCTTGTCTCTCACCAGCAATTAAAAAACAACAAAGCTCTGCAAATTTTCACCCCAAATCACTCTGTCTCTTTGTCTTTTCCTCTCAAACTATCTCGACCTAATTTATCCTGTTCAATTATCTCCAGAAAAATGTGTTCCTTCAAACCACAGTGTCACGGCAGAGAAGGCTGTAATGTGAAAGAGTCACATGAAAGGACTGAGGAGGAGATGTTAAAAGAGGAAACGATGAGGGGACGTCGATGACGTAGTCCATCTGGCGGTGGCGGCGAGGGGATATTTACAGAAGGTTGTGTTTGAACACGTGCATATACAGCGCCATTTGTGTGCTGAATTAAATGCATTTGGATGTGTGTGTGTGTGTGTGTGTGTGTGTGTGTGTGTGTGTGTGTGTGTGTGTGTGTGTGTGTGTGTGTGTGTGTGTCTGGGGTGTAGGCGCATGCAAGAGTGCATATGAGCGCATGTGATTGGGTTGTTTGGCAGGTAGAAGGCTGTGAGTGCAGCCTGTCACAGCCCAGCCCTGATTACTCTGCACCATTCATCAAAGTGTCACCTTCCTGACAGCCGCTAATAAATATACTGCCACAGACCCCCACTCGCACCTGGCAGCGCACCACATTCACACACACACACACGGTAAGCACACACCATACCACCCTCACCCCCATACGCACACACTCATTCTGCCACCCCCAGCAGCCCGATGCGGCCCCGAATGCAGCTCAAGCAGCAACACATCCTAGAGCTCATTTGCTAATTGCTGCATTTCCCATGAATTCTGCTTCCGTCTTGTTCAATGTCAACAGGAGCAAGAAGATTTAAATATATTATTGAATTATATAAATAATCAGTGAGGAAATGTAGAACAACACTTCCTTCCATGTCTTTTTGCCCAGTGCTTTACACTGTCATGCTATTGCATGACACATCTTCACCTACTTTTATTTCTGAGCAATCATTTAAATACAAAAAAAAAATCAAACAGCAAAACGGGGTTTTTTTCTAGCCAGACCTAATGATGTTAAATCATAACATCTTTGCATCTATCCACACATTCCAATCCAAAGTATGACAACACTGTTTTTGATCTCATATTTCTCGATCAATATAGTTTACTTTTATCTACCAAAATTACTTCAAACATCTTTTACAGCAAAAAATTCCCAAAGACTGCCACCTCAAAAATGTGCATCTCCATGTAATTGCTGGTTTGCGTTCCTTTATTTTACTTCATTTGTAGTCAGTGTGGAATACACACGCATGTGGTCATCTTTCTTCTGTTTGTCTATGATTAGGCACTATGTGCCTGCTGCAATGATTTGCTCTCTTACAGTAAGCGCAGCCTCTCTCACTCCCGTCTTAGCGCCGGCAGATGCTCCCCGGCTCCCCCTGTTGGGAGACAGATGAAGCGTGTGACTCAACAGGGCTGTGCGAGTGCGTGTGTGTGTTACACAATGCGTGGGACTATGGTGATCTGGTGGCGGAAGCGTGGATACTGGTGTATCCTGCGCTGGAAGGTGTCCTTGCCAAGCTGTATGTGCATGTGTGTGTGTTCGTGTAAGTCTGTGGGCAAGTGTGTGTGGACACGTGGCTGTGGGCATGCTGCGCTGGCAGATGGCATTACTGCAATGCCGGGCCACCCTGGCTAACAGGGGGCGGACAGGGAGAAGGTGGGAAAGGAGGAGGAAATTGGATGTGAGTCAAAGACAGTGTGGGAGAGGACTGTTGTAAAAATGAAAGGGGAGGAGGTGAGGAAAGGTTGAACAGCTGAGTTATTATAAGAAAGATAGGACTGATAACATGATGAATGAACGGACAAGAAAGACAAGCAGGTGACAGGCAGGAAGCAGTCCAGCCAGGGAACTTCACCTCATCACACTTGAAGACACTATTTAAAAAGAAACTTTAATGTTACACAGCATTATTCAATTCTTATTCTATTATACACCAATTGTGCTTACTGAAGCCCAAATCGATGGTGGTCAGTTGCCAGCTGCGCTCCAGTTTGTACTGTGTGCATATATGCGTCTGAGGGTTGGCGTGCTCTGCATGCCTGCTGGGCAGCAGGGCTGGGCCAGGTGTGGAGTGGGAGCAGTGGGAAGACTGGGAACAGTGGGCCTGTTAATTAGAGAGGGGTGATTAATGGGACAGCATAGAGGGAGCACTGTGTTAGGGAGGAGATATGAAGGAAGGAGGAAAGGTTGAGGCAAGCAGGCAGGTGGGGGTGTGGAGTAAGGAGTTAAACCGTTTGAGAAAGGGGAATGTGTGATCATATATAAATTAAGAAAATGAGAAAAATTATGTGTCAGGCTGGCAGTCAGAGCACTAAAGGCACAACCAGTCAATCATGTGTTACCTGCTTGATATTGTATCAGTGCCGATGCACGCGAGCGGGTGTGCGTCTTTGATGACATCTGCCTCGGGAGTGTGCGCGTTATTGAGATGTAAGAAGTGGCGTTGTGACAAACACTCCTCAGGGGATGTGGCGTGTAAACACCAATCATTTGGCAGATGCGCTGTGAGCAAATTGGCAGTGTATTCCCCGCGGCCAAGCCACACGCCATTATCAGGATTGAGACTAATCGTGTGCCGTCTCCCATATGAGGAGCAATTAATTCACACTGAATCAAACTGAAAGAGCGGAGAAGAAAAAGTAGAGAAGATTGGGCAACAGCAAAGGCTCGTGATGAAGAAAGAAGAAGTTGAAGCAAATGAGAAACATTTTGTACGCAGTTTGAAACCCTTTTTCTTTTTTTTTTGCTGAGATCAAAACTCTAAAAAATAAATATTGCATTTAGTTTTGCTTTCAGAGTAAGTCCAGATTTTCAGTTTTGTTTTAACTCCGACAAACTCTGGACAGATGCTCTCAGAGAACAGAACAAATGACAAATGAGGAAGGCGGGATGCAGATCTGGAGGGTAGAAGCAGGAGAAAATTGACTTGAGAAAGTGTTCTACGAAGCAGTCCAACATTTATAAATGTAGTTCCACAAAGGTTTGACACCATGATAGTTTTACACTATGTGTATTTCTAGAAAGATGACACTTACAAGGAATCATTAATATGAGGTTTCCCCATTCTCACCTCAATCCAGTCTTGAAGCATTGTAGTCGAGGGCCTGCACAGCCAGACGCCAAGCCATTATTTCCTGTCTGATTGCTCTGCGGCCAGCGCGATTAAGGAGAAGACTAAAAGGTAATTTTTCACTATGATGGACAGAAGGAGAAAGAAAAGTAGAGCTGGTCTCAGTTTAATCTCCTGCAGATGGGGGGGGGGGGGGAGTGAGGGAGGGACAGAAGCAAGAGAAGGGAAGCCATCACTTGGAGGGATAGAGCACCTAAATTAATCACCCAGCCTGATGGTCTTTTGGATAAGATAAGTAGCATTATAATAAAGAAGGCCATATAAAAAAAAAGAGACACAGCTGACAATCCACTGGAAGCTATTCAAACACACTTTTATACACACACACACACACACACACACACACACACAGTAAGGATCAGTCATTTAACCTTTATTATGACTGTGAAATATTTTTACCCCTTTGGAGGACAGTTTGTCTTTCTGTGTAAAAAGACAGGAGGAGATGAAGACATCACGAGAGAAACATAAGCAGGCGACTACAAAAGGACCTTTCTTCAAGCCATAGAGAGAGAGAGAGAGAGAGTCAGGGCAAAAAGAGACGTTTTCTAAGCTGGTACAATTCATCACTTTGTCACAGGACAGCCAGCTTGTGTATGTAATTCTAACTAGTGATCACAACTTCACGGAAATGTTGAGGGAGGAAAAGTAACACTTCACGCCGCGCAAGAGCAGCGTGTTTGTCAACTCTGAGGAAAAAAACTGCAAGAGAGGATCTGCTCAGCTGAAAAGAGAGACGGCGAGCAGCTCATCGTAAATCAGTCAAACAAGACCCATCACCGATGGGGACGTCCTCCGGCCATTAATGAAAATATAACATAAATTTAGCAGTCTGGATAACATTACAGCCCCGTTTCAGAACAGAAACCCTTCAGCAGACATCTTACTACTTTCTGCAAAACTATTTTGCCATCATTTGGAGGCCTTTCCCTAAACTTTAATCTAAATACCTTTAGTTACCCCTGAAGTAGTAAAGATATAATACATATTCCAGCAAAAATATATTTTCAATATTAATAATAATCACTAAATCAAAGCAATTTTAAGAATCCTGTAAGAGAGTGATACTTTTTGGTAACCACATCCTAGAACAGACACAAAAACTTCCATGGTAAACAAATTTGAGAAAGTACTGCACTCTTGTACAAGGGTGTATATTACATAGTGTTTTCCTGTTTATATAATCTATGATGATAAGCCAGATATAATGCATACTTACAAGGTGTAAACATCATATTATACTCGTGTTATTACTGCATCTACACCCATACATAATCTGCTGATAACAATCCATTATAATCATAAAGCAACCATGTTGTTTAAATTTGAGCAATACTGCTGAGCAGTAGGTATGGCATTGCTCGATGATGATGAGTCATAGTCTGTACTACTTATGGTCACGCGTCATCCTTGAACAGCATGATGGACAATGCTCAGCCAATAAGAAGTTCTGACAAGTTAATCAATAAAGCTGCAGCCTAGAACTGATGTTACTATAAACAGATTGGCTCTTTACCTAGAAATGTGGGATTCCCCAGTTTCTCACTATCTAGCTGCCAGCTGTTCAGCGACCTAAGTCAGTTGCTAGATATGGGGAATCCCTACTTCCTCCATTTCAGTAAATAATGGACAAGTAGTATAGCCAATCACACAGCACAATATGATCACATGATTAGGCTAAGCCAATTAGGTATGAGAAAGAAGCTGCATATCATTAGCATATATTATCATAGGATTAGCAGCCTGATATCCTCCAAGTTGACTCTCCACTTCAGATAAATGCAGCCAAAGTAAACAAAGTGTACCAAACATCCAGGAATATGAAAATCACGGTGCACATCTTTAAAGGTTAAAGAACATATATGACAAATTTCACGGTTCAACTCCTTGTGGTTTTGGAGTCTGTAGATCGGAAAGGCAAAACCTCACAGACAGATGGATGGATGCACTGTATGACAACAATATCCTCCCACTTTATATAGAGTTAAAGTTCTGCTGTGTATTGGCAGGTCTTTGTGGTGTTTACAGATGGCATATAAAACACTTATATCACCTATAGTACATGAAGAGAAAGTTTTAAATGGCATGTTAAAGAAGCAGTCATGTAGTCAGGACAGGTGTGAAAAAATGAATGAAAACGAATGAATGAAAGTTAATCCCTAGCCTAGGTCTTCTGAGCCCTAGCCTCCCTTCCAACTGCCCTGGTAAGGAAGGCACGAGCAAAACACAAATAAATATTAGTTTCAAGTAATTAGATCAGCATGAATGCCAGAAGTACTGAGCTTCAAACTTTTTTTTCTACTCTTTTCTCTGTTTATGGTCAACTCATGCATACAACTCTGCCTTTAAGCAGACTCCATTTACCTTCCGTTTAAAGTTTGTGTTTGCAAAAGGCAGCCAATCAGAAACAAATATGGCTACGAGAGAGAGAAACAGTGGAGGAACTGAGTGGTTGCACACAGCTCCAGTTTAGGATAAATAAATAAGGATTATTTTTGAACTGTTCCTCATGCAAAGCAACTCTCCAAGAATATAAATACAGAACCGGATATGAATATAATAGGTCCCATTTAAATGTGCACATCATTATCATGAAGCCAACAAATCTGCAGCAACTGTGTGATGTCATCATGTCAGTATGGATCAAAAGAATGTTTCCGGCACCTTGTTAAATCTGCGCCACAAAGATTTAAGGCGGGTCTGAAAGCAAAAGAGGGTTTAGACCCCTTTTTGCCTTCAGACCTGCAGTGAGACCCAGTCAGTGAGTGTATATTTGATGAATGTCAATGGCTACAGAAGATTCCAAAATTAACAACAGAAACTAGTCTGATTAATAAGCACACACATCACTGATAATGTTTGACATAGAGGGAAAGTGAAAAGTCAGGACAAGCAACACCTTTCATAATCTAAAAAAATCCCAAAAGTTAATGCAGCGTTTCTCAAACTGCAGGGTGGGCCCAACCGGTGGGACGTGAATGACTAAGGGAAATTATGACGTGAACCTTAATTAACATGATTTTTTTTTAGGAAAAATAAACAAAAAAAGAGATAAATTCTATAATGGTGACCTTTGTTTTACTAAAATGCAGCTTGGATCGTTTTTCACAGATAAAAACTTCAGTGTGTGAGGCGAGAACTTTTTGGGGGATTCTGAAGTAGGCATGCTAGACAGTTTTAAAAGGCCACAAAATCCCCCATTTGAGAAGCTGTAAGTAGTCAATATTTATTGATTTTCATTTGATTTGTTTTCTGTCAGTCTACTAATCAGCTGTTTCATCTCATACAGTAAATAAACAGCAAAAGTGCAGCATGTACAGTTAATGCTGCCATACGATCCTTACTTATGAGTGCCTTAAAACTGATCAACTTCTGGATTAAGTTGAATCTGTTGAGCCACTTGTTTTTCATATGAATATGTGATTGATTACAAGCCGTAACATCAGTATGTGCTCTGCTCAGCATTCTCGTTATGAGATATGCTTGGAATCAACTCTGTTTTGTTAATACATTAATATCTTTCATCACCAACAGATACCAACACCTTTCCTCTCAGTGCTGTCCTGGCAACTTAACGGGAGAAAGAGGTTTATCAGCTTGTTATGTCAATCTCTCTACCCCCTGCTTTGAGGTTTTTTTAGCCTGTGAGTGTGTGTGTGCAGTGCGTGTGTGCGTTTGTTTGAGCGTATCAGCATAGTCTTGAACAGAGTCAGTCAGCTCACTCGCAGTCCCAGTTTCGCTCCCATTAAGTGATTGTGAGTGTGCGTTTCCTGCAGAGCAAACATGTTAGTTCGTCTGTTCTCACAGTGGGCAAACAGTGAAGGGGGCTCATGAGTGGTGTTAATGGGGAGAGGAAGGAGCGGGCCAAAGGGTAGATTGTGGAGGTAGAACGGAATATGATGGAGGGAATAGGAGTTTATAATTTAATGTGGAGCAAGACTTGCGTCAGTACTTAATGCAAATGGTTGTTTGTGTGTGTGTGTGTGTGTGTGTGTGTGTGTGTGTGTGTGTGTGTGTGTGTGTGTGTGTGTGTGTGTGTG
>JAVDPK010001527.1:324729-336650 GCA_034780415.1 Cichlasoma orientale
CATATATCCCTGAAAATGTGAAGATGATTAATAATGTGTAATGTTGTATAAGCAGCCTGCTGCCCATCATTCCTGCCTTGTCTGACATTCTTCAAAACCAGAACTGAGGAAAAATACACGTGCTCTCCAAACTGGATTTTAGGTAATATACGCAAAACAAAGCAGATCTAAGTAAAATATGAACTTGAAACAAATATATGCAACATCCCTGAAGAAATAAATAATCCAACAAACCAACGTAAACATTTTAGTTTAGGAAATAAAACTTCTGAGACCTTTCTGTAAAATAAATCTTGCTTTTTTTTCGTTATGTAAATCTATATTTAGATGTTAATACTGAAACAGACATAAAGACCTGAAAATGAAGACAAACGAGCGAGTGACAGAGTTGTTCTGGTATGTGGTATTACTGCCACACTGCCATCTCTCCATCCATCACGGGCTAACACTGCATGTAAGTCTGTGTGTGTCTAAAGGGGGAAGAGGAGGAGGATAAGGAGAGAGGAAGAGGAGAGGACATTGGAGGCCACAGTGCAAGTTCCTCATCCATCATTCTGTAAGACCAAACTTTAGAAGCAAAGGAAAGGGCGAGGGGAGAGGATGAGGAGAGATGTTTTCTCAGAATGATTCTTTGCTTCCTTCCACTTTTCCTCAAGTAATCAATGAGGCAAAACCATCCCCTCGATGTTTCAACAGTACAGGAATTCCTCCGTTTCTGTGACTCGCCCTCTACAGCTAACGACTGTCGCCCCTTCTGGCCAACCCTCTGCACCACCCTTCCTCTGGCTACAGACAAACGGGGAAGGGTCAGAGAGAGAGAGAGAGTGAGTGAGAGAGCGGGAGGGAGGGGGAGGCAAGACAGGACAGGGCCTTTAGTCTAGAGATCATTACCTTTACATTATTAATGTATGGCCAAACCACAAAGGACATTCACAGACAATGAGGAAGAGAGTGACTGCTTCTCTGCTCTATACACCAGAGCTCATAGAGAAGGTAGATTCCAGGGTTAAAGTATGTTGTGTGTGAGCCCTAAATGACTTCAAAAGACCACTAATGAATGAGGTATTCAGTGAATTTCTTTGCCAATGTATCTTTTTAATTTAACAATATCAATATTTTATCATTAGGGCTGGCTATCAAAACTTCATCAGCACCACAATCTGTGCATCAAAATACTTAAGAAAACAAACCAAATAAAAGTTGTTGTTTTTTCTCAAATCCAAATAAATGTAGAAACATGGGAAAAGTAAGCCGCTGTGTTTCTATGTACATGTGAGGCATAAAGCAGGTTTGGCAGACAATTTGGTGAAGCTGTGAGCATAATTAAGGAGTGTGCCGTGTGTTTCATTAAATGCTCAATATATCTTGTGTTTTCTGGATCATTTAAGCCCCATTACAGAACAGTGGCACTGCTTTAATTTCTAAAGTGCCTTTCAAAGGCATCACCTCAGGCGCTTATTTCTGCTCTGTCACACACACGTATGCATACGCATACTTCTGCATGCACACATCGCATGCACACATTTGTGCCAGCATGCAAGAAATGTCGGTACCCACACACCTGCATGTTTTTTTTAACTCGCACATACAACAAATAGAAAACAAAACAACACTGTTTAAAACTTTATTTGTCTCCTCTCTGCTCATTATCTGCAACTGTCCCACTGTGAATCATGCTGTACAACAGATGACAGCAGCCTTGCAGTCGCTGAGGCCACTGTCTTGGCTGCCAGAAGCATTTGACTTGCCAGCTTGGCCAGAGGATGAACTCCTGGACGAACTGGTGCCAAGGTCAGATTCTCTGAGTGTGTCTGTGCGAACGCAGGAATACTTGTCCGTTTAGCCCAAGGTGTTAACGCTGATGAAGTCTGTTTGATTACTGCATATTCACTGTTGTTAACGTTACAGGAGGGGGAAAAAATGCTTTTGTGCTACTGCAAACTTGATCTTGAGTAGCTGCATGTGAAGGTATGTGAGAAGTGTCTGCTGAGCCAGCTGCAGATTGAAGGGAGGTGGAGGTAAGAGGAGTGTTGTTCGGAGCAATTGATACATTGTGAATAGAGTGGGCTTCCTGTCCGGGTTTTGTGGCTAAAGTGCTAAATGCTTCAGGAAACCAGATACACTTGCACATCCTCTAAAGAGACAGAGGTCCAGGGTGGAAAGAGAAAAAGTAGAGAAAGAGCAAGTCACTCTGAGCCCTCCTGCATCTTCTGTTAGCGCAAGATTACTCAAACTGTTGGCACTACAGCAGCCGCGATGGCAGTTTGAAGTCAAAGAAGGGTTCATTTCTCAGCGAATGCCTTTGTTGTTTGTTCTCCTTCTCCTCTCTAATGAGATGGAATGTGGCTAAATTAGCAGCTGAGAGGCAAAGCTTCATTTACAAGACAATCAAATGATCCTTTACAAAACACACTCAATATGCATTAGATGTCGGCTTTGTGAATATAGGATGGCCTCTTTATGCACTCAAATGAGGAGGGGGGGAGTATTTGGATGGTGTGCAGTGGTGAAAAATGCCAAACTGAAATCATCCATCACCATGCAATAAAAAGGCCTGCAGCGCTCTGAGTGGGTAAGAGGAGTGAGATGTTTGTAGTGGCCCACTGGGTTTCCCCTCTGTGAAGGAGGGAATGCGTAAATGAACGTGTAAATGTTAAAAAATGTTCTTTTTATTAGACGAATTGCATCATTAAATCACATTATAAAAACAAAAAATGCACCATTAATTTCCTCCCCAAACAGCCGTAAGTACACGTCTCTCTGTCCCAGTGCCCATCTCTGTGTACCCCCATGGGGCGTCAATCTCAAAGCTATTCCATTCCATTATACTGATCAGTCCGGCAGGGGAGATCTATGAACACATGTTTGGGAATGGATGAGACAGAAGTGAAGGCAAAAGAAAAAAAAAATAACAACTTTCTAATTGTGTGTAGGCTTGTTTCTCTGAAACAGACATGCCAGCAAACAGGTAGTGTCTCCTTTCCACTTTTTTGCCCTTCCTCCATCAGGACATGAATAATAGATGAGGGAGGTGATGAGATCAATCAGAGGCTATCAGTCCGGGTGATAGGAGTGGACAGAGTAGGATGTAGATCTGCTCCGGACTAGAACAGCAGGTCTGCTGTCAGTGATAGCAGGAAGAGGCGCAGATAAGCTCTGATCTGTAAAACATGGGGACGCCTTGACTACAAAATCCAAATATATGTACAGAGCAGAATGAGAAACATCACGTCGCAAGCCGGCATCCACACCCATCCCTGCACGCATTGACCTCCTGCACCTCTGCATTTCACATCTGTGACAATGCCACCGCTGCATGACAAATGCAAACAAAAGGTTCACCTATTCATCACTGTAGAGAGGAGGGTGGGGCTAATTATACAGCTGTGAAAATTATGACATTCTGCTGTTTGTTTGTCCTCTAAGAGATTACAATGCTGAGGATGAAGGTGTAGAGGGGCAAAAATAGCCCTACAGCCTCTCCTCCTTCATGGGGCCCGTGAAGGAGGAGGAGAGACACACAAAAAGACAGACTTGCTAACACGCACACACACAAAATACAGTTTGCATCCGTACCACCTCGTCTCCGCTTGCAGGCATGATTAATCCAGTGCAGCGTGAGAAGATTTTGACCCTAAACAGAAAAGTCCTGTTGAGGCTGCAAGAGGCACTGATTTATGTTGGTACCACTCCATCCACATTAATTATCCCCATGCAGGTGCAGGCCCAAATTCCTCATCCCCCAGCTGTACCCGTATGCTGGGATGCACTGGAATACACACACACACACACACACACACACACACACACACACACACACACACACACACACGCGCAGACACAAATAAATAAATAAATAAATAAGGCAAGCGCATGCAGCCTGCCCTCATTGTCGTGCCAGGCTGTACTTATGGTGTCTGGGTGGCACAGAGAACACTGGCCGTCACAGCCGTGAAGGATTGCGCGCCCAGATTTAGCACAAACGCAAATAACAAACCGACTGCAAACACGAACAGACGCACACAGAGTTCGTCCTGAAACATCGTCCCTGGCAGGACTGCTTTTCCTGACTCCACTTTTTTCCTCTGAGAAGCCGTAACACATCGTAAGAACGCTCCACTGCAAGTTTTAAAGCATTAAAACTGAGCTTTAGAGACCAAACGGATAAGTCCAACTTCTGCAAGCAACAAAGTTTGTGTTAAATTATCAATTTTGTCACTGTAATCTGATGTATGGTCCAGGTGGTGCTTCATCTTAACGCTTAATATTTTAGCAAGTAAGATGAACTCTGGCCATCTGTTATGATTTAGTATCCAGCGATTTTAGTTTAAATTCATCTGAAAATGAAACTATTACAGTACTGAAATGATGGACACAATGATACAGCTTCAGGACCATACTAACCCCCTCTGCTCCCCACTTCAACCTTATCCACTACAACTTATCTGTCATCCTCCACTCCTCCATTTCTTCCCCCTTTATTGGTTTTGTTGAGAAGTTATTGTCCCCAGGTGACACCAGGCTCGCAGCTACACCTGCGTTTGTGTCTGCGTGTGTGTGTCTGTGTGGTATAAGCAGCTCTACCACTGTGCTTCCCACCACTGTGCTTCCTATAACAGAGCTAGTGGTGTGTGATGTGTCACTGAGAGCTCAACTCATTATGGCCTACATTAGCACCCTACCTCGCCCTGATTACTCCCCCGCTGAGTTGAAATCCACAGTACAAATGTGTTTCTGTGTGTGTGTGTGTGTGTGTGTGTGTGTGTGTGAGAAATCAAGACGAGACAGAGGAGGTGAAAACGAAGCAGAGAAAGAGAGAGAGAAACCTTTCTTCACTTTAGGATGAACACTGTCTCTTCATCCCTGTGACAGCTTCCTCATTTTTCTAATACAAATGGCTGCCAGTGCTGGTCGGCATGCATCAGGAGCTTGGGAGTGGGCCCCATCACTGCTCCTCTGTCGCTCTCATTTATTACCCAGTTTGTTTGCACTCTTATCCGCGGCCTTGCCCTGCCGGCCCATCCATCAACACGCAGACACACTCAGACACACACGTACAGGTCTGCCCGCCAATTGTCAGCGCCTAGTATTCCTGGGTGTGAAACACACAGACGTATATGTACGTAATGCTCTCACATTTACATGAGCTTTTAGCTGGACACCAATGTGGAGATAAGGGTCTAAAACAGCACACTTACATGTGTAGATCAAACGGTGAACTCTCCCCCCCCTTTTTTTTTTCCTGTCACACCACTTCATCACCGTCATCTGTTCCTTAGCTCGATTTCTTTCCCTGCTCTCATTTTCAATACATAAACACTGTCTACCAATCACAAATTCCCAAGAGGACGAGTGTGTGAAAGAGCATAGCATTGGTCAAATCCGCTCTCATCAATATCAGTCAATATGCATAATCTTACAGATTCATCAATCAATAGCTGCAAGAATGCCCGGGCACAGATCGTGCTATCCCCTCAGGGGATCTTTGAGCATGCTCATATAGTGCAGAGGAAATCCAGCTGATCATAATAGCAACACCTTTATTATGGCTAGCAGAGTGGTGGTCTTTGTGGAAAGTCAGACAGCTCAAGCAAAGAAACTTCAAAGAACGACATCCTCAAAAAAAACGCTCAATATATTGCAGTGTAAATACATACAATATATAATGTCGATGAAATACGTGTTTCTCCGTTTTATTTTCCAGTATAAACGTATTGAAAATACCAAAAGTCGTGATCAATCACATGTAAAACCCATCAACGATGATTTTCCAAGACACAAATCCTCACACTGATTATAAAGCTGAGTGATGCTTCTTTGGAGTACCAACAGCACACCCATATTTTAACTTGGAGACCCGAGCCCAAAACAAAAGTTTAATTCTGGCCTGTCGTCAAGTTAAGTTACAGAATTATTGCCAGTAGGAGATAGCTGATACAGCCCGCTGTTGGTCATTTTAACCTCCAACAGCAATGAGTAAAGTTGCTACCACATTTCACATTTGGACACTCTAACTTGCTTGCAATGTTTGCCCTGCAGAGCCCCAGTGTATTTCACAGACTGCAGATAGAATAGTCAGCAGATTATTGGGTCATTGAGACGCTTTGTATGAGTTGTAGCTCTAATGGGAAAGTCGTACAAGAGGCAGGACTAGGTGGAATAAGTTATTAATATACTAGCTTATGTGTAATTAAACAAGTATTACAAGTAAAATTTTACTAAAAATGTTATATGCGCCGCCTGTTCGGTGCACTAGACAGCACTGAGACCGCAGTATAGATTTCTCATACTGTCTCAAGGTCACATCACTGAGCAAAACCCATCACCTTCCTGTTAAGTGCTACTTCACTAAAGCCATATTTTTCTTTTCCAGGGATGGATTAGCCAGAGATAATCAATACCGTTAATTATGTCTACTTGCCTAAACAGACAGTTCAAGTGGGAAATGTTAAAAAAAAAATAAAGGTTAATTCTTTACACTGAGTAAAAAAAAAAATCCTTATAAAAGGTTTGTGGTTACATCACCCATCGATAACAGTGATGTATTCTTTCATATGCAAATTAAGCACAAGGGAACTTGATGAAAAATACTGATCTGCTTCATCATTAAGATATTTTCACCTTTAAACCACCGTGTGACCACGCATACACAGTCTCTCTCTCTCTCACACACACACACGCAGACTCACACAGAGCATGTTTTGGGGGCCAACTGCCAGCAAATGAAGGATCTCCTTCCCAATTCACTTGTTATTGTGCTGTCCGGGTGACAAGTATACCTATAGAGTGAGTATTTATTTCCGGAATGTTTTGTTCCGTTTTTCTGCAATGATGAATGTTTCTTTTATAAATCCATCGCCAGGCCTTTTAAACCATAAACAATATTTCTCGAGCCCAGATTCCTTGTGCAGCAGTCTTGGGGAACCTTGAGATTTCCTGGCTCTGATTTAATGGCTCGTAATTCTTGAAAGGCAATCCTTCTTCACCCTCTGACGCTTAGATGCGCCGTCGTTCGGGCAGCCCACCACACTTGCCCTGTGCTCCTCTCCAGATCCCCAGGCCAGTCCAACGCCAGATAAAACTATTCAGCTGGAAACGGCACCAGGCCCTTTCCATCAGTGGCACCGGATGATCTGCTGGGGGCTGACAGGACAGGGCTTTTTTTGTAGATTGTGTGAGTAATGCTGCTGGTCAATCTGAGGCAAGTTTATGCTTATGTGTGCTAACAGATCAGTGACAACAGGAAGATTATATTTTGATCTGTATTATGCTCTAAGTTTATCTCATATTCTCATTTGTTTTTCTCATTTTCTCATATCTCATATTCTCATTTGTTTTTAATGATGAAGGGTGTGTGACCTGTGTGTGCTTAAGATGACTGATAGAACTTCTAATCTAGAACATCCGGGCAGTCTAAATAATGGGCATATTCTTTTACATATAGCAGATAAATATTAACATCCTTTGTGGACCAAACAGGCCCTCCTGAAAATGGGCAGATGGTGTATGAATGAGGAAACAACAACCTGGACTTGAATAATTTAAAAGCAAAGTTGAAATTTAAATTAAGAGTTGGTTCAGACCTTGACCTACACCTACAAGCATTGCATGAAAGGAAAACAGTGTGGAGCAAATATAAGACTGCTCTGGAGGGAAGCTGGGCATTCAGAGGGCACAAAACAGAAAACCCTTAACGCATATATCAGCTTTCCTTCTCTTACAGCTGGATATCACATGAGCCAATTAAGCAGCAACACGCACAGAGAATATAATTCGGGGCTTCACGCTGTTTAAGAAACTTATGGCAATTATTACGAAGCAAGGATCCTTGATGATGCCTTCAGACCCCGCGGACATGCAGCTCAATTTGTCAGCACAAGTCTGCGCAGTATTTAAAAACAATAATCAGTAGGTGGGTTTTAGTGGCATGTGCTGTAAAAACGCTGGTGAATTTAAGTTGAAACCAAACTTTATCGTAGCATCTCTCCAGACGCCTTTCGCTGCGGTGGCACGTGGCAGAGGTTAAGCTGACTTTAAAACGTGCACTAAAAGCACCCCAGCAAGTCAGCTAAGTACAAGAGGAAAAACAACAGCAAGTTGAAAAAGCAATCATTAAGCTGGTATCACTAATTGTGTTCCTTCCTCTCCTCATGTATAATCCCTGGTTCCTTGCTTTGCCTTCATTAACAATGGATGAATTAATTAGAAACCTTCACAGGATTTCTGCACAGTGAACCCAGGAGATAAAACACATCCTATTCCTCAGACCTGATCCTTTCCTTCTTTTTTTCTTTTTTTCCACTCTCTCCTCCCTCTGCTCTTAATTGTATTGTTTGCTTGTTGTGTCGATAGCAGGATTAATTTCACTATAGATCAGGATTATTGACCTTCTCGTCAATGTTATTTCATTTCTGTAAGGTGCTAATTATAGGGAACAGGGGAAAGCAAATTGCACTGTAACTTGCCTCACTTGCTTTCCAATAAAACAGAAAGAAAACAACATTAATTTCCTCTTAGCTGCTTTCCTTGGTGAGGTAACTTCAAACATTATCGCACCGTCTATGACATATAGAGGGCACGCTGTTAGCGACTGTTTTACTTGATTGGTCAACTTTATATTCACAGCACTGTTGATTACTCTGACCTATTCCTCTCCAACAAATGCCATTCTTGTCACACCGCTCCCTTCTTGGTTTCCTCACTTCATTTCAGAGAAGGGGAGGGCACAGTTCATAAACAATTAACCGCCTGGATAAGTGATACACTCAAGCGCTAACAGACCTGAAAAACATTGTGTTAAATTCTGGTAATTGACTGGAGGGAGGTGAGCATCAGGCCACCGAGACTGAGCAGGCAGCACCTTCGAGCTGGTGCTGGGAAAAAAGGGTGGTTGACACTTTTGAACCATTATCATCTCATAAAAGGTGACACAGGGGCACATTTTTTTTCAAGGGGAATGTGGAAGGCAACTATATAAATGTCTTTGATTAGGCAATTACAGCCAACAAATCAAAAAAGGTCTCCAAGTACAGTAATTTGCCACCATTATGGTCGTTTTGTGATTGAATCTACTTCCAAAGGTCTACCCAAGTACAATGAGCCCTAAGACCTTCTTATCCACCCGTTTCTTCCTCTCTCCGCCCCTCCCTTCTCCAGCAGTCCTCTAATGAACTGAAAGGTCAGAGCACTAATAAAACTATTAGCAGAAATGAATCTCTCAGATGTGTTAATGCACTTTTAATTCCTGTTAGCAAATTTCATCCCCCAGCAGTTTGCTGCCCGCTAATGAGAAATAAAACGCCCCGCTCTAGGGAAGGGGGATGGGGGAATGGGTCGATGCTCCGGCTACTCCATAGCACACTCCATACGCGCACACCCACACACAAGTCATATACACTAACACTGCACCTTACACCACCCTGGATGTGCTGGATGTTATTCACGGACCGAGGCCTGTTTTCAGCCCCGTGATTCTGCAGGGTTAATTAAAGAGCACATCTCCATCTGTTCTCATTCAGCCTCAGCTCAGTCTCTCCCCATCAAGCACACAAGACAGTCACACATACACACACACAAACTGAATCACGCTTTGACTCTGCTGGCGCTCTTCGGCACACAGACAAGAAACTTGACAGTTCGGTGTTCACAGGGACACAGATAAACACGCTGGGACTTAAAGAGATGATCTGGGCTCTCACCCTTTCCTGACCTGACTAATGAGGTACAGACAGATGACCTGACCCTGATGTCAACCGCTAACAGACCTAGAGAATATACAACCGCTGTAGACAACATGTGTCAATGTGTCTGTCAGCTCAGCTGCTACATATGACCTTTCAGGGAAATCAAGGTTCAAAGTGTTTTGTTGGCCAACTTTTTTTTCCACTTACGAGGTGCATAGGCTAGTGGAAAAAGTCCATTTGAGAAAGTCAGTCCATTAGTGAATAATTAATGTATTATTGCTCTTACAACTGGAAGCAGGGAAAACGTGTCCAGGAGCTGAATTTACTGAGTCAGAATCTATTAAATATATATCTGAAATATAACTACAGCATTGTGCGACAGTCTTGGGACACATTTCTTTTTTTTATATATATATTTTGATAGGAAAATGGGTGCAGCGATTTATTGAAACATGTGCAAACATACACAGAAATAAGGCAAAAACAGTTTATACAATTCTAACAAGCTTGAAAGTCAATATTTGGTATGACCACCTTTATTCTTCAACACAGAATGAACTCTTCTTGTAATTCCCTTAAGGAGTCTTCAGGAATAGTTCTCCAGGTTTCTTAGAGGACATTCAAAGCTCTCTGTGCCTCTCTCCTGACCTCCTGTGTACATACTGATAACAATTTGAACCAAACGTTTCAAACTTGGATTAATCACTCCGTAAGACTCACTGACTTTCAGTCCAGTTCTTCCTCAGCCTTTTCTCCCTGTTTCACTTCCTTAAGAATGGCTGCTTGATGGTCACTTTTCCATTCAAACCATTGCTGATGAGGCTTCATTGAGCAGTAGATGGATCAACCAGAGGGACAGATGCATCTCTCACATCTTGTGTCAGGTGTCTCCTGGATTTTTTCCTGCTTCTTAAGGACATGACTTTCAGATCCTGTTTATCTGGTATAGACAGTTTTTTTAAGCCTGCCACTTCTTCTTTTGTCCCACACTTGTCCAGCTTTCTCAAATTTTTTTAAGGGCACACTGCACACCATGCTGAGATATGCCAAGTTATTGGATAATTGTTCTTCGGGAATCACACTGTTAGTGAAAAAATATTATTTTATGCTGCCAAACTGTGTCACCTTTGGCATTTTTCGTCGATTCGGCTAAAGAAACGGGAACAAATTATGTGTTTTTGTGACATGCTGCTAGTGACAAAGTGCCTAAAGATACAATTCAACACATTTAGACATGACAAGAGATTGAGACACCAATTTCAAAGAAAAGTCGGTGAAAAACTTAAAGTAAAAAATTAATTGTCTTTTATTCATAACCATAGAGGGGGAAGTGAGAAAACAGAGAGCACAAGAAAGAAAAGAGGAGCCCAAAGAGGAGGGGCAGAGAATTCTATTATCAAACTAAGGCCTTTTAATCAATAAAGAGATAAAAGATATTTTAATCAAAGACATATTTCCTTGTTTGTATAATGCTTCTGCCGCCACCGTGCATATAATCTTTAAATGCTGAAAAGGATGCATAATGCTCTCCCAGAGAGCCACTCATCCATATAACACAAAATAGGAGCAGTCAGCAGAAACACACACCAGCCCGGCCCGGCTCACAGACACTCCATAGACGCCAAATTACATTAGGATGGGCATATTAAGGGGAATTGCATCCTGTAAACTAGAATATTATTTCTACACACAAACATGCTGCATATCCACGCACACACACGCACGCACGCACAAATAATTTTTCAACATCGTAGTCCCCAGTCCTCTGCTCGCTATTAAGTAACAGATCCATATTGTTTTATGTGTGTGCATGAACACACACACGTAAACCATAAACACAAAGCGTGGTGCTATTAGTGTGAGGGCTGTGTGTCGGACGTGCAGGCATCCGCTGGCCGTGGCTAAAGCGTTTCAATGAGATTACAGGGGTAACCGGAACCCCTTCCAGGCCCACTGAACTGAGCTCACACCGGGATAACAAGTCCAGCGGTGGTGAGCAGGCTGGATCAGGTTCCAGAAGCTAATGGGTCAAATACCAACTGACACTTAATTGAGTGATAAAGTGTGCACATTAGGTTGTGTGCGGGTGGGTGGATGAATTAGGATGTTTTCCTGTTTAATTCTCCTTTAGATTCCTCTATATGAATACTATTCTTGTTGCAAACAACCTCTGTGTGTGTGTGTGTGTGTGTGTGTGTGTGTGTGTGTGTGTGTGTGTGTGTGTGTGTGTGTGTGTGT
>JAVDPK010001527.1:354204-382680 GCA_034780415.1 Cichlasoma orientale
CCCCCCCCCCCCCCAAAGTGTCCACGATCAAGGTCGGAGCAATGCGCATACGTGCCCCCGCAACTATACCTTAATGAATGCTTCATACACGTTCAGCATCGTGAGGTGGTCTCCCTCGGCAACTGCGAACTTCCTGTGTTCGCGGGCCTGCAGGCAGAGATAGCAGAAATTGGATAATTGTTATGCTGACTTAGCATTTCTGCCAAAAAAAATACAGCATGCGCCTTCTGAAGCCCGCTTTCCACTTACAGCAGCTTTCTTCTGATTGGGTGGCACAAAAAATATATTCTGAATCTGCATCATTGCTGCTATGGTAACAATCTCTTTGGAGCACCCGAAGTTTCCTGACTCTAGGAGCATCTTAGCAAACATGGGGCTGAGGGGAAACTCTGCCATCCGCACACCCATGGGATCGGTCAAACGGCCGTAATGATCCAGGCCTGCCAAGAGACAATACATTAGTGACGAGCATGCATTTTGTACACGGACATCTCAGCTTGAAGAAGCTTGTGAGCGCAGAATTTTGAAAGTTAGTTTTATAGTTCAAGGGCAGTTTCCCTTTTAACTTTAGCTTCCCACTATTTCACAGGATTTTTAGAACCTTGTTTCTTACCTCCCAGAGCGTAGAGAAGCTCCAGTGCCTGAACCATAGTCTGAGCTGGAGGGGGCTAATAAAATAAAATAGAAAGAAAAGCATTTTAAGTACAATATAAAGTGGTCATCTAGTGCACTTGGGAAGTCATAACACCTTTAAAAAAAACACAAACTGCATTAATTTTAGAGTCACTGTGCACAATTCCTCACAGGCGACTGTTGCTAATAAAAATGCAAAGTACAATTCCTTTCACAGTGAGTGAACACATCACAGCTACTCGGCGGATTCAAAGTGAGCCGCTCACAGAAAGGAAGCTGAACCGCAGCACGTTGTCGATGCCTAATGCTTTGAGCTGCAGGATGACAGGGGCCAAATTGGAGCGCTGCATCTCTGGCACAGTGGAGGCAGGCAGTTTCTCAAAGTCCTCCTCTGATAAAGGAACAGAGGCAATAACAGGGACGGGGAGAGAACAGGCAGACGGGGAGAGACAAGAAAAGAGGGGGAAGGTGAATTATAACGAACAACAATGTAAATATGAATGTACTGCATTTATCCCTTGTACTGCATTCCTGCGAGTTCACACGCACCCGTGTACAATCGAAAGCATTTCCCAGGTCGGTTTCGTCCGGCTCTGCCCGCCCTCTGGCTGGCTGAAGCCTTGGAGATGGGCGTGACCACCAGCGATTCAATGGCAGTGCGAGGATTATAGGCTCGCAGCTTCACAAACGCACAGTCAATGACAAATACAATTCCATTTATAGTGATGGAGGTCTCAGCTATGTTAGTTGCCACCACAACCTGGAAGAAAAAAAAAAGATTTTATTGTGTTTATAAAGGTTTATTCTGTACCATTTTTATTGTTAGGGGAGCTTCTTTATAACAGTAAAAAGGAATGTTGTGAAATATGGCAAAAATGGCTGTTACTTCATCCATCAACTACAAATATAAGATTTTTGAGCTTCTGTCAGAGTAGAAGAAGTGAAAAAAAAATTGAAATAAATTTGATTATCAGGCTACCTTTTGTCATGACTTAGATGTTAGTTTTCCTTATAAACACACTAAAAATGCTGCATGCTTTTACCTTGCGAACAGAAGAGGGCACCCGCTCAAAGACCTTCATCTGGTCGGCGTAAGGCAGACCGGAATACATGGGCAAAATTCTCAGGTGCTTCTTCATGCCATATCGTGACAGAGTCCTGGCCTGATCCTGCAGCAGGGACACCACCTTCTCCACCTCCTCCTAAGGTGAAAAATATGACAGTTGCCAACATTAAGAAAACCATTGCATGGGATGATTTGTTTTTTTACTACACTGCTCAAAAAAATTAAAGGAACACCTTTTAATCAGAGTATGGCATCACGTCAATTAAATTCTGGGATATTGATCTGGTCAGTTAAGTAGCAGAGGGGGTTGTTAATTCGTTTTAGCTGCCTTGCTGTTTATGAAATTAACAGTAGGTGCACTAGAGGGGTCAACAATGAGATAAGCCCCAAAAGAGGAATGGTGTAACATTTTTTCAGACTGTTTTTTTTCCCCCACTAGTTTTGCCTTTGGCTAGGGTCAGTGTCACTACTGGTAGCATGAGGCGATGCCTGGACCCTCCAGAGGTTGCACAGGTAGTCCAACTCCTCCAGGTGCCAGACGGTTTGCTGTGTCTCCCAGCACAGTCTCAAGAGCATGGAGGAGATTCCAGGAGAGAGGCAGTTACTCTAGGAGAGCTGGACAGGGCCGTAGAGGGTCCTGAACCCATCAGCAGGACCGGTATCTACTCCTTTGTGCGAGGAGGAACAGGATAAGCACTGCCAGAGCCCTACAAAATAACCTCCAGCAGGCCATTGGTGTGAATGTCACTGACCAAACAGACTTCATCAGGATGAAACCCTACGCAGGTGCAGTGGGTTTTGGGGTCCTCCTGGTGCACAACAACACCCACCTTCATGTGGTGAGAGTATTCCTTGCAGTTCCTGGAGGATGATGGAATTGATACCACTCACTGGCCCCCACACTCACCTGACTAAATCCCACACAGCACCTCTGGGACATTATGTTTCGGTCCATCAGACACCACCAGGTTGCAGTGTCCAGGAGCTCAGTGATGCCCTGGTCCAGATCTGGGAGGAGACCCCCCCAGGACATTTTCCATCATCTCATTTGGAGCATGCCCCAGTATTGTCAGGCACGGGGCCATGCAGACTACTCAGTACCATTTTGAGTTGTAGGTTGATATTTTTCATTTCAATCAAACGATGCAGCATCCTTTGGTTCCTAACACATTGCCCAGTCCATATCTGTATAGGTGTCCTGCATGAATTTTTCCCTTTGAGATCTGATGTGTTTTTAAAATGCTCCTTTAATTTTTTTTTTTTTTTGAGAAGTGTATATTCGCCTTGATGTCAAATGAAAGCTAGGCCAATAAATTACATGGCCACTAACCTGCCCGGTGAGAAAAGCCAGGACATCTCCATCATCCTCAGTCTCGTGGATCTTGAGCACAGTCTCCACCGTAGCCTTCACATAATCTGGGACAGGACTGAAAGCAAAACAAACACACTTCAGAATTTTTTTTTTTTTTTTTTTTAAAGTGTGCAAATTACACACCATTTGCTCAGTTTGGATTGTGTGTGTTCACTACCTGACGGTATAGAAGACATCCACTGGATGAGAGCGTCCCTCTACTGTCAGAATTCCACAGGTATCCTTACTCGGATCAGCAGACTCATTCAGGTTGAAGAAGTCATGGAATTTCTTTATGCAATATTGATATTTCAGTTAGTAAAGGGAATATTAATAAAGCATTTCTGAGATTTAACACATTAAACAAGTGCTACATTTAACATTAAAGTTAATCTTTAATTGAATTGAAACAGCTGCTGTTGGCCTCACTCTGACATTTGAGAAAGTGCACACCTTCCAGCGCCGTATGACCGAAATACGTTGCATGTGTAGATAAAAGCCTTTTTAAACTGAAAGTACAGTAGATATCTGATATGGCATTTCAGCTGACTTGGATACTGCTTAGCACAATCGTGGCCTGATTGTGTCTTTCTATCATCAGGGTATCGCAGATGTCAGTACAATGTGATCTGACCTGACATCAGCTTTCCCTCTGTCTGTCTTTTGTTTATCTTTTCTGGCTAATCAAGCATATCTGCTCATCTTAATGATGCAGTCACCTTGGCATCAAGAGTGGCAGAGGCCACAATCAGCCTCAGGTCTCGCCGCTTCTTCTGAATCTGTCGAAGAATCGGAGAAAAACAGATGAAAGTCGGAGGGCAAAAAACGGAAAAAAGTCACGTCATTTCTGTGAAACAGTGACTGATGTTTGCATAAAGCTTCGATTTTCAGCTGGCATTACCTTCTTCAGGAGACCGATCGCTATGTCTGTGTAGAGAGTCCTCTCGTGCGCCTCGTCTAGCATCAACACACTTTGGGTGACGGGACAATAAAGAGCATTAGTTGGCAAAAGTAAACATTACTTGATACTTTATAACAAAAACAACTTTACATGTGACAGTAAGGATGTTTACGCCTTCAGTGTCCTGGTATCGTGCATGCTGCCTCCCTGGCACAATGTCGTGGCTTATGGGGGCACGTCGTCATTAATGTTATTATTAATATCTTTGCCATCTTCGCCATGCAGGGAAAAGGGAATATTTAATGACTCCATTACAATCACGTACCTGTACTTTTTCAGAAGGGGATCCGCCATCATTTCTCGCACCAGCATGCCATCTGTTAGAAACTGAAGCACACAGGTGCAGCTAAGTACTGAATGACATTTACAGGAAAAGTTCCTGCCAACAGGATGAAAAATGAGCCTGCCAGTAATCATAATCGCACACTTTCGTGAAAACGAGGCTTGTTGTCGCGTGATTTTTCCCCAAAAATAAGTTATTAGTATTAGCTATGCCCTGAAATATCCACCAAATATCAGTAGCGCTGAGGCTGATCCCTACTTAGCATCTCAAAATAATGAGAAACTTTCTTATCTGATCGATTTTCTCAAATACAACCTCTTAAGTCTTTTCATGTTCACCATACTGACAGAAATGGGCTTCCGTACAACCACACACATGAAAAGCTTATAGCTAAGTCTGCATACACATCTGGCAGTGAATACCTTGATCCTCGTGGCGTGGGGATCAGAGCAGTCATCAAATCTGATAGTGTAGCCCACCTCATGGCCCAGAAGGGCCCCTCTCTCCTCTGCCACACGGTTAGCTACCTATCAGCAGAACAGAAATGGGGGGGATACAGAGTTTAAGGCATGTGTGTGTCCTTCAGTGTGAGCTGAATTGCTTTGAGGGAATGACATTGGCAAACAGCGAAGGAGCTGTGTAATAAGAGGACATCAGTGGAGCTCTTACAGAGATTGCAGCCACACGTCGCGGCTGTGTCACTCCAATCACCTTCCCCTCCGCTGCCCAGCCAGCCTCCAGCAGGTACTGATGGAAGTCAGATGAAAAGAGAAGGTGGATCCAAAAAGGAGAGGAGTACAAAGCATGAAAAGCAGACTATGCATAAATTAAGTTCTAGCTGATGTGGTCCAAACACTGCTTTGAAAAGGGGCTGCTAAGCACCAAAAAACAAGGTCGTGTGAAACCGCTGTGGGAGTTAATCCACATGAAGGGCGTGAGTCACTGCAGCATGACTTTGAAGGCATTTTGCCCTTTGCTGATTGCTATCGTAACTGCAAGAAAACAGTTCTCATTCATGTTTTAGCGGCACCCTAAATGTTGCATGGAGTTACACTAACCTGAGGTATCTGTGTCGTCTTCCCACATCCAGTCTCACCAACTATGATTACAGTCTGGTAGCTCTCAACCAAGTACAAGATGTTGTTTCTGTGCTGGAGGGGGGCAGCAACAACAATTAAACAACACGCACACACGGTCGCAAAAATCATCCTGTTACATTAAGGCAGGCATAAAGCAGCTTAAAAACCTTAAAAACGGGGAGTTTCTGTCGCTGTTTCTCTATGGAGAGGGCGGTGTGTGGGTTGAAGATGATGGGGGAGCCGGTGGTCTCTGTGTTCAGCTCCCGCTCCTCGGAGATCCCCGGTGCCTCGGAGCCTGAAGCAAAGCAGATGGTGAAGAAGAAGATAAGATGTTTTATTTAAAACGCAGGCAGGCTGAGGATTCAATAAGAGGATTTGGTGCAATGAACATGTCGCGGCAGAGCTATGAAAGAAAGCTTTCAGCAACACAAACTCCATCATGCGTGTTAAACTGCTTCCTGCTCTACACAAGTGTATTTTCTTCTGGCAGGTTATAGTTTGATTCCGAGCAGCTAAACCGAGCTGATCTGCACCGGCTGCAGAAACCGCGCAGCTGCCGTGAACACCGCTGCAGCCGCACCGAGAGCCGCGGATTCAAATTAGCAGCGCACACGCTGATAAATACAAACCGGAAAATACACCCAGAGTCTAATTTATTCCCTTTTTTTCTCTACTTACCCGGCTTCCAAAATTTCATCGTGGAGAGGGGAGCCGCCATCTTGGCTTCTACGTCACTTTTTTTTTCTCCATGCCTGTAGATGACGTCATGAGCTCCGTTTCCTTCAGAGTTTTATGAATGTCAGCGCGTCCAAAAAACAGGTGCAAGGTAAAGTTCAAGTTGGCTTTTCAAACAACTAATTAACCAAATTATATATGCTAAATATACCCACTGGACACTTTATTAGGTACACCATTTGCTAGTACATTACTGGTGTTCTCCGTGGCATGGATGCAACAAGCTGCTGGAAATATTCCTGAGAGAGATTTTGGTCCATGTTGAAATGATAGCGTCGCACAGTTGCTGCAGATTTGTCAGCTGCACATCCAATGATGAGCTCCACCAGCCAGGAGTATACATTATGGCCCCAAAATGGCCCCATACAGGAGAGTCTGCTTAAGGAGAAAGAAGTCCAGAAGCTGGCATCATGGTGCTAAATAAATGGAAACTGTGGTAAGAGTCTACAGCTTCAGATTTCTGGGAACCTACATAACAGGCCATCTCTCCTGGGCCATTAAAAAAAAAAAAAAAACATACAGCAGCATTTGCACTTCCTGAGAATCATGAAGGGAAAATAACCTCGACAAAAAGCTGTTGGTGACCTTTTACCATTGCACAACAGAGAGTGTGCTAACATACTGCCTCGCAGTGACATGCTGGCTGCTCGGTAGCTCTACAGGAGGTCATCAACTCGGCCCAGAGAAATCCCTGTCTGCCCCTTTCCCTCTCTCCAAGACACTGAGCACACACACTACCTTTTCACAGCCAAAAATACTGCTCTCACTCTGTTTGACCTCTGGCCTTCTGGCAGACACTACAGGTCACTAAAAACTCAGACTAACAGATTCATGAATAGTTTCTACCCTAAGGCCGTTATCACTCACAACCAACATACAAAATGAATAGTTACAGTCTCACAATAACACTCTCATATTCATATTCTATTTATTTTAGGTTATTTATTATACTCTACTCTCATACCAGAAACCTTTACTTGTGCAGTAGCTGCAGACTGGCAATCATTTAACTCGAGCACTTCATTGCCTCTGACATGTTATGGTACAGCTACCTCTTTCATATTGTGTGCATTTGTGGTGTGCTTAATGGTAAATTCTTCTTTCTCTAAGTAGCAGTTTTATGATGTGCCTATGGAACCTTTCTTTAATCACAAATGCAATACAATGATAATAAAGGCGTTGTATTCTGTTCCAAAGGTGCCCTATTGGATTGGTGACTATGAAGAAACCAGTGTGAGATTATTTGAGCTTTGTGTCATGGCCCGTTATCCTGCTGGAAGTAGCCATCAGAAGATGGATAGGATGGATCCATGCTTTTATGTTGTTTATACCGAATTCTGACCCTACAGTCCAAATAACGCAGCCGAAATCAATGCTCATCAGACTGGGCGACGTTTTCCAATCTTCTCTGGTCCAGTTTTATAGAGCCCATGTGAATTGTGAGTTTTCTGTACTTAGCTGACAGCAGGGGCACCTGGTGTGGTCTTCTGCTGCTTCAAGATTCAATGTGTTGTGTGATCGGAGATGCTCTTCTGCGTACCTCGGTTCTAACGAGTGGTGATTTGACTTTTTTCCTTAAAGCAGTCTGGAAATTCTCTTCTGACCTCGGGCATCAACAAGGCATTTTCACCCAGAGAGCCACCGCAACATTTCTACAAACTTTATTGTGGGTGCACTGTTGGTCAGAAAAATTAACAGTTCAAGAGATCACACTGGAAACCTGGTGTGCCCTCCCCCAATAATTTAAAAAAAGACATTTTATAGTGATCTGCAGATTACAACAAATAACAGTTGAGTGTGGTCCTAGTGTGCATTTAATAGTACAGTGCAGTTTCAGTAACAGTCCAGTGCAAAGACACTTCAAGACCCAACACCTGAACATTCAACCTGCTCTTTCCATTTAGATTCAACAAACAGACACCCACCTCTTTGAAAATGGAGGCCACATAAAGCCCAGGTTTAATGATTCCCAAAATTTTGATCAGAAAATACAATCCTTTCAAACACCAGCTGCATATCGAAAATAACAGTACCTTCGCAATAACTTTGCATGAACTGCTTTTTAAAAGTTCACGAATAAAATACTGAGAGAAATGTTTAATCAAACAAGACAGAAATACAAATCAATCCGCATAATACCAGCTGGATTCAAGAAAGGGGTCAGTGTACACATTTTACAGACAATTTTAAATTAATTTAAACACAAGAACTAAGACTTTGATCTGGAAGCTACGCATGAGAAAGATATTACATTTAAATAATTCCTCCTGACGGTTCAGGTTGGACTCAAATCTGTGAATTGCATATGAACACAACATGCAGGTTTCCTCCCAGGAACATGTATGGAGAGCTAAATTTGATAGTTATCAGTTCCATCAGCAGACGGATACGAGTGACAGGTTATTAGCCAATACGCGCTCTTACAACCAGCATTTATTTAAATGTTAAAAGTTAGATTCCAGCTACAGTTTTTCACATTCATTAAATTTGACAGCAGATGTTTAGAAATAATAAAAGATTTAGTTTATAGACACTTTTTTTTGGGGGGGGGGGGGCAGCAGAAACTCGCATGAAACCTTATCTTAACAGTAAGCTGCAATGTGCTGTACTTTGATGCAGCTCAGATCTCAGAAAAGACAAACATACACAGAACGAATCCTTCACCGATACCTCTGTTCATCCGGCACGGTGCATTTTTGTCCCCGAAATAAAAGGAGACCTTTCACACTCGTGGACTGACTGAACTCTCCCGACTACATGATGTTTTCACTGTCCTGCACCCGTCACCCGAGTGACCGGCTCACGAGCATTAAACTGGCAGGAACAGTGACAGTGCTCGTTAGCTTCTCACTCTGAAATCAATGTTCACGTCGCTCTTCTAAAACAGAGAGTAAGCCGACACTGTGGGGTGGGGGGATGATTCTGTTTCACGTCAAGGTACTGTTTACAAATCAATACGAATTCAACCAGTCAAACGCTTTGTGTGTTTTTAGTGTTTCGTGAGACATGACGATGATGAAGTGACAAAGGAAATGTAACGCATGAATCAAAGGTGCCTTCAACAGGAACCCTCCTTTAACAAAAAATAAAAAATAAAGCGAGAGAAGTACAGTATTTGAACATTTTCATCGCTGTGTTCTTGCCGGATCTTCCAAAGAGGATTCCCATAATGCACTGCACACCGAGAAGTCATACTTTATGTAGGGGCACTGACAATCCCAAACCATGGAGTTCCTGTATCTTGACAATTTACTTTAGCAGAAATGTTTATTTTTAGTGTCCTACAGATTCCTCTCAGTCAAAATGTAGAGCTGTGTAAAAGATTATCCACACCACCTGGTAAAGAGGGGAAAAAAAAAAAAGACTGATTACAGTCATGACCAAATCACAGGTCTCCAACATGACAGATTTCAATCACTTCAAACTGAGCTGAAGGAAACGATCTCTGCACCCAAAATCCTGAAGCTATCATACAGGAGACATAAGGTGGAAACATTTATGATACCCTATCATATTTATCTTGCATGTTCTTTATTATGAATGTCACAATGTGAGAGATGGATTTAGACAAATCTTGGCACAACAGGGTCATCCCATGTTAGTTTATCAAATCCTCCCACCTGACCATTTGAAATTTTGTTTAATTCCTATTAAGAAGCATATCTATCCCCTGGATTTTTTTACCCGGGGACAGTCAGATCTTTTTTTTTTAAATTAACTCAGATGGAATGACCCAATATTCATTTGTAGACACATCAGACAAAGTGAGAGCCTCATCAATTCCCATGCTACAACGCAAACAGAAAAAAAAAGACTTTGGACATAGAGCTGAAATTTTATATGACTCATAACATTAATTTATATAGATGTCTGCTCTGTATGCTGCAAGAACACCGGGAACCAAACAGGTCAATTTTGTACCTCCATTTCTAATCAAAATCTAAGAAGTTTTGTTACACATCTTCAAAAACATTAGTAAACCCACCAGAAACAGCGCAAAAGAGGTCATGAAGCCTTCTTTGGTGAGTTCCCATGTGCCTCCATACTCTTCTTCATCAACCTGCTGAAAGCTGCTGAAGTATACATACAGGACGCCGGCGTTGATGATGCAGAATCTAAAAGGGCGAACACCAAAAGATGTCACTGTTGGAAAGGGTCAGTGAGATGAAAGCTTTAGACAAGCTGTACCCAATACTCACATTGCTATTCCCAGAAATCCTTTTAGTGGTGCCACACCCCATATCACACCAAGGATAACTGCAATAATTTGTCGGAGCCAGTAAATCACATCTAAGAACTCATCCTGTGGAATAAAACATAAAACTTTATTCAAAGAATGACTCAGTTAAGTACTGAAATCAGCTAAACTATAAACCATGTGCACTATAATATCTGATTTAATGCTCTCTAATGAGTGCGTTTGTGTTGGAAAAGCATGTGCTCCTCTACTGCTGACCCAGGTAATCAGAGGTAATCCACTTCTTATTATGGCTACCCATTACCTTTCTGCTGATAAATAAATGATCAAGTTTCAGTTCAGGTTGTGGCAAAAATTATTAATTTAATGACTGAGTCTGCTGGGTCTACAGTCTTATACTGCTGTATAAGACTGTATATTTGCTCCTTTCCTGGGTTGGTTGGTTGGTTGGTTGTTTATATATATATATACACATATGTATATATATGAGATCTTTTAGCCTACTTCACCTTGTCAGAAAGGTTCTATTTAAGTGATTTCTTGATTCAACAGATCTGACAGTAATCATGGCTGAGTGTAGCTAATGAAATTTGGTGGGGAATTACTTTTTCCACATAGGGCCAGGTAGATCTGGATAGTGTTTTCCCCTTAATAAATGAAATAAGCATTTAAAAAGTGCATTCTGAAACATGTAAGTGTGGCAAACGTGCAAAATAAATAAATGGAAGAATAAAAAATAGTAAATCAGGAAGGGGCAAATACTATTCACAGCACTGCACGTAGATACACTTGGCTATATGTGCTGCAATCAGTATACTGTAATTTGGAGTCTAAATAACTCCGCTGTTGTGATGAAATATCAGCAATAATGTCAGCCAACTGATGTATCAGTCAGGCTCTGAAAAGCTTACAATATGAATTAAGCAATGACACATAATTAATAATAATGTTATTACTGTTAATATTATCTTAGTAGTAGTATAATAACTACAAACCCGAGCAAGATTTGGAACAAAGGCTAACCCACCAAGACGATTAACTGGACTCCTTCAGATCTGACAGTCAGCCCAGATTAATCCTTAGCAGCTACAGCTCCATCTGGCTGTCTACTACCAAATTATTCGCTTTCACAACTTTGAGGCAACTAACAACAACAGCAATAACATAAGAAAAAGGGGCAACTGTCTGACCTTCTCTTCCCAAACAGCGTTACTGCTGAAGGCTTTGCTCCATGTGGACTGCTTTACTCCCCCATTCACTAGATGACTTTCTTCTTTCCGCTTTGAACTGCTCGTCATTCTTTGTGCTTTCTTTCAGCTGCAGACGTCGAAAAGTGACACTCCAAAGCCGGTGACACTTACAGCTGGATTTAAATGTCCTGCGCCGACCGGAGGAAAAAAAGTGCTGGGAAATATTTGGAGGTATTAAAGGAATCTACGCTTCGCTGAGCTGACAGCTTTCAGAAGCTAACCGTAAAAGGGCATCTGAGCATGCGTAATATCGTTTGAACCCAGCCCGCGACGGCCAATCAGAGAGTGCGACGTTTCGGCGCCGCTACTCCTCAGAAATGGTATTAACTTCACAGCGACCTCTGATGGTAAAACCCAGAAACTGCACCGTATTCCCAAATCATGTTAGTACTGATTTTTTTCAGACGGACTTGCAATGGCCTGTTAAAGGAATTGCGGTACATACCCGAAATAAATCAACATGTTCCAAATACCGTTTTTTATTTTGCAATATTTATTGTCAACTGCAATATAATTACAGAATTTCTTAAAAACACAATTGAGCAGTAAGCATTTAAATTAAGGTGAATAGCACCTCCATTTGGAGGTAGAACATGAGCCATGTAGGCTATTCATTACATTTAGCTATTTTTCCATTGATTTGACACTATCAATTATATTTAGTTAGCATTTCTATTTCCATTACAGTTCAACCTGCCAAACTTCTGACTGGTACTGTGTGTAATGTGTTAAAAAAAAAAATATATATATATATATATATATAACCTGTAATGTGTTAAAAAATATATATATATATATATATTCTAAGCTGATTTTTTTTTTATCTTAATGTATTTCAACTGCTTAATAAGCTTTTCAGGCTTTTGAGATCTGGTTTAGTGACTCAGTTTATACATTTTCATTTTCTAAGTAAATCTAAAAAAGCTACCACTTGGAAACCTGTAAAACAGAGCCAGTTCTGGTTAGGATGCCTCTTGAGCACCACCCTTTGGAGGTGTTCCGGGCAGGCCCAAGTGGGAGGAGACCTCGGGGTAGATCCAGAACCTGTTGGAGATATTATATTTCTCATATGGCCTGGGAATGCCTCTGGATCCCACGGGAGGAACTGGAGAGTGTGGCTTCGAAGGATGTCTGAAATAGCCTGTTTGCCACAGCAGCCTGACTAAGAGGAAGATGGATGGATGGATGGATGGATGGATGGATGGATGGATGGATGGATGGATGGATGGATGGATGGATGCTGTAGAAATACCCCCAGGGTACAAGTACACCTCCTCAGGAATCACTGGTGTAATGTTTACAAAAAGTCAAAATTCAGGGTGTACAGAAAATGTGGCATGCAGCTATAAGGACCAAAAAAGTTGTGTATTTGTATGTGTTTTTGTGTAATTTAAAAAAGGCTCCCATGGTCATTTTCCTTTTTTTTTTCTTTTGTTCAAAGTTTTTTTATTGACAGGCTTAACAGAAATAAAATGCATTGTACATCACATTTTTTCCTTTTCATTTTTCTCCTTTAGTGAACTCTAAACCCTTTACCCTTCCCATTGAACAACCTCTAAACAGTTGCACAATAACAAATATATATTTTAGAAAGTCATCTTTACATGGTCATTTTCCTTAATCCTATGATTAGTCAGAGATCTCCACATCACAGACTTCCACAAACAGCACATGATGGCTCATGGAGCTGCACTTAATGACTAATCAACTGATCTGTTGATCTCACTCAGCCAACCTTTCATTTGGTCTGTAAGACCACTGCTTTTTTGATTTCCTGATTATTTGCGGCAACTCTTCCAACATATTTTAAAAAATAAACAGTAAGGAACTGACAGTAAGCACTGGTGTCATGTATTAAATATTAAAAGGACAGCAAAGTTAGCTATAACTAGCAATAAATGGAAAAATTATTGCATATAATTAAGTAAAAAAAATATGAAAGGGCAGATATACACCAATTAAGCATGACATTATGACCACCTGCCTAAAATTGTGTTGGTCCTCCTTTTGCTGCCAGTACATGCGAGTCGAGACAGACTCCCCTAGGTTCCTGAAGGTGTGCAGTTGTATCCGGCACCAAAACGTTAGAAACAGATCCTTTAAGATCTCACCTTTTTTCAAGCTCCAGAGACTACCACGACCTGGATGACTGAGAACCTACACAGACACAAATCCTAAGTTGCGAGGTGGGGGTCTTCGTGATGCTCGATTGGATTGAGGAAATTTGGAGGCCAAGTCAACACCTCAAACTCGTTGTTGTGTTTCTCATTCCTGAACCATTTTTGCTTTGCGGCAGGGCGCATTATCCTGCAGAAAGTGGCCACAGCCATCAGGGAATATCATTTCCATCAAAGGGTGTACGTGGTCTGCAACAGTGCTTAGATAGGTGGAACGTGTCAAAGTAACATCCACACGGATGGCAGGACTCAAGGTTACCAAGCAGAACACTGCCCAAAGCATCACACTGTCTCTGCGGTTTGCCTTCATCTCATAGTGCATCCTGGTGCCAGGTGTTCCCCAGGTAAGTGGCGCACACACACACACACACACACACACACACACATCCACATGCTGTAAAAGAAAATGTGATTCATCAGACCAGGCCACTTTCTTCCATTGCTCTGTGGTCCACTTTTGATGCTCACATGCCCATTGTTGCTGCTTTTGGGGGTGGACAGGGATCAGCACGGGCACCCTGACTACTCTGCAGCTATGCATCAAACTGTGATGCACTGTGAATTCTAACACCTTTCTATCTGAACCAGCATGAACGTTTTCATCAATCTGACCTATGGTAGTAGGTCAGGTTGACCTACGGTTTTCCTTCCTTGGCCCACTTTTGATAGATACTGACCACTGCAGACCGGAAACACTCCACAAGAGCTGCAGTTTTGGAGGTGCTCCGATCCAGTCATCTAGCCATCACAAGTTGACCCATATCACACTTGCCCATGTTTCCTGCTTCTAGCACATCAGATTTGAGGACTAAATGTTCAGTGCTCCCTAATATATCCCACCCGCTAACAGGTGCCACGATGAAGAGATAATCAGTGTTATTCACTTCACCTGTCTGTGGTCACAATGCTTGATGTGTGTATGTGATACTGTGAGGAGATCCACTCTCAGTGAATAACAAAAGAGCACAGGTTTTCTCCATCTCCCGTATGAGACGTATTGCCATCAAATGGCTCACTTTGAATGGGCGTCTAATGTGTCATCAGCTGTTTTCAGTAGATAAAATTACGTATATCGCTCATCCTTAACTTCCATTTGTGTTAGAAGAACACAGATACAAACCTGAATATCACCGCTGTCATGACCACTTCAGGGATTTCGTGATGCATGTTTTCTGGTTAGAAAACATCAAAAGCATGTCAGTGAGTGTGAACATGTATAAAAACAAACCCACCATGCTGTTCCCTGCGTGGTGGCTCAGGACCTCTCCAAGGCATCAAAATAAATACAAAAGTGAGGATCAATAAACAGCAGAGTCGTTTGTTCTCGCTTTTCTCTAATGTTTCTTTTCTTATGGTTTTTTTTTCCCATGTGAAATCCTAGATTTCTCTTTTCTAGCAACAGTTTGTTAAATACATAATGCATCATAATGAAGGTTCATTGGATGAAAAGGTTGGGATCCATAGGTTTTTATGGCCTATGCGGAGCCTTCCTAAAATATCATTTACTGTAAGCAGGTTTCAAGATTTATATGTTTTAATTTAAAAAAAAAAAAAAAAGGAAATCACAGAATTAAGGTATAAATTTAACTGTATGACATGATTTTTTTTTACTGACAGTTGATGGATGGATGCTCCCTCTCTCTCTCTTTGGCTGCTCTGGGAATCATAGAAGTATTTCTCTACACTGTCCAGCAGAGGGCTTCGTTTGTTTTGGTTGAGCTTCACTTCATTCAGTTAAAGTCATATTTAGTGGCATCATCCACGGATACCACAATAACTAAAGTTATCATGACTTACTATATTAATTCATTAACCAATGTAAATCGAGTTTCTTCTTCTCTTCTTCTTTTGGCTGCTCCCTTTAGGGGTTCCCACAGCAGATCATCTGCCTTCATCTAACACATCTAACACTTCATGACCTCCTTCACTGCATCCATGAATCTTCTCTGTGGTCTTCTCTTTCCCTCCTGCCTGGCAGCTCTATCTTCAACATCCTCTGTCCAGTATGTCCACAATCCCCCCCGCACATGTCCAAACCTTCTCAGGCTTGCCTCTCTGACTTTTTCTTCAAACTGTTCAACCTGACCTGTCCCTCTCATGTTCTCATTTCTAATATTATCCATCCTGGTCACTCCTAATGAAAATCTTAGCGTCTTCAACTCTGCCACCTCCAGCTCGGCCTCCTGTCTTTATGTCAGTGCAGCCATCTCCAAAGCACACATCAAAGGCAGGTCTCACAGCTATCTTGTAAACCTTCCCTTTTACTCTTGCTGCTGTCCTTCTGTCACAAATCACCCCTACCTGCACCCACTCCACCCTGCCTGCACTCTCTCTTGCACGCTGTCTGTTGTTTTGGATGGTTGATCCCAGGTATTTAAACTCTTCTACCGTCACTGCTACACCTGTCTCTCTCTCTCCTCATTCACACACACGCATTCTATCTTGCTTCTGCTGATTTTCATTCCTCTTCTCTCCAGAGCATACCTCCACCTGCTCCCTACTCGCACCACAGATCAAGTACCACTTCTTCTCCATTCCTCAGGCATCCTCTTACTCTCCAAGATTGTGTCAAACAATCTGGTCAAAAGGTCCGCTGCCCTTTCCACGAGACATCTCCACAGGTATGTCAGCTGGACCAATCGATGTAGCCAATGTAAATAAATTAGTGGTGACTCCAGTATATCATATTGGGTCTCTATATTACAAATTATTTAACGAGAATCGTTTTAAAGTGACGTTCCCCTGCTGCTGACTTTCGCTGATTAGCTTTGCAATGTGGTCCACTTTGAGAGCATCACTGACTTTGCTTTGGTTGCATTTCCACTTCAGTCAGTTTAGGGATTTCTGGCACAACTTCACCAGCGTGCACGAAAAGCTCTGAGGTTTAACTGCAAACCTGCTACACCGCATCAGGCTGCAAGACTAAATTCTAATATTCGGTTTCTTTTAAAGCTGCTTCAAGTGCTGGGTCAGCTGAGGATGGGGTTTATTGCTGCTGAATTTTAATGCAGTATAGAACTTATTTTTGTCCTTTTATTTAACAAAGGCAGACTCCACAGTAGGCGGACTAAAAGAAATTAGTTTTTTACCCAGCTGCACTAAATGAACTGGCAGCTGAGTGGGGAGGTTGCCATTTTCCACCCGGCAAATTGAATTATTTTTCCAAAAACATAAAAGATCACCACTCTTACAGCACAGATAACTGATCACTCAGTGAAATGCAAACTTTATGAATGCAGATTTGTTGAATTCAAACATCTAAAAAGTTATTGATGTTAGTGGTATTTAACATTAGTTTGAATGCAGCTTTAACAGCTGCAGATTCATATTTATTGTGTGTTTCCTGCGTGTTTTCTGTGTTTAGGGGTAGCTTTATTAACTTTTTCACACTCCCGTTTGCTCTATCTCTTTAAGAGCGGCTATCCCACCTGGGAGGGGGCGGGGGGGGGACAGGTGTGATGTGTTATAACGTTACCGTGCACGGTTAACGGTGACTGTGAACCTTTGTGTCGCTTTCAAAAACTCCAGCACAAGCCGCCGCCCCCCCTCCCGTGTTACTGGGGTGGGTGGCTGGCTGAGGGGGGGGTCGAAGTCAGGATGGGATATGTGACTCACTTCATGCTCTGTGCACGGCGGAGCTCGAGCTTTCACGCCAACTCCACCGTCAGTGACGTCGGCATCACGTGTCTGCCTCTTCCCTCGGTACGTCGGTCGTATTTTCCTCCCCTTTCACTGCCTGCTGTAACACAGAGCCACTCGAAATAAACAAGCGCAAAAAAAGGGGGGGCCGTTGTGGCGGACCGGTCCGGCTCCAGTGTCACGTTTATTATCAGCGGCCGATTGTCAGAGGGGGTCCTTACACCTATAAGTTACCATCAGAGAAGCCCAAACCTCCCCGTCCGCGTCTGGTTCCACTGAACCCATATCAGTGTAAACTTTTTAATACCTGCGATGCATACGCTGAGCTCCGACAAAGCGAGGTGAGTGTGCTTCACTGATAAGCATTTATACAAGTGTTCACCTTTCCCAAACTTGTCCGAGAGCTATCGGGGAGTCTTACCTTTACGGGCTTTGGCTCAGCGGCGCTGGCCAGCTGCATGTCGCCTGCTTAAAATGGCGACAGCCAACCTGGGGGGGTGGTAGAGAGAGTAGTTTTTTAGAGCTGGGGGGGCGGCTTGCCTTTTTTTTTTTTTTTCCCTCCGGTATGAATTGGTCGTAGTGTTCAAACCTATAATGCAGACAAGCCCTTTAAGTTGGGGCTCACTCCGCCTAACTTGAGCGGAAGATGAACACGCATCATTTTCGGAAATATTTGACGCTGCTGCGCTCAGGGACTAACAGTACAGCGCAGCCGCTTATTGTATCTCTATTTTCACACACTATCGCCAATCAGGCGCATTAGTTATTTCACATTAGCAACAATTAGATGCTGTCAGTTTGCACTGAAGCCAAAACCTGTAATATTTTCTGTAAACAATGCGCAGAATTCCCAAAATTTCTCCCAATTTGTGCTTTGAATGAAGAAGTTGGAAAATCACTCTGAACTCTCAGTCACTTGCGATTAATACTGTTTTCCAAGTCATTTTCTGTGCTGTATTTATCATATATTTCATGCATTTGTTTCTTTTCTTTACCTAGCTGTAAAGAGCTGTGTTTGCTTTGGTTTAAAAATCAAAATCTCACTTTTTTTTTTTTCACGAGCAGTCGTTGTTGTTATTTAGCAGTCACTTCTGAGTTTGCCAGTCGTCGGTTATTTTGTCATTTCGCTGTTGTCAAGAGTGAGTGCGACTGCAAGGATTAGAGCAAAGCTTTCCCACACGGCTAATTTGTGTCTGATGTCCACGTGAGTCCCAGGCATGGACACTCAGCGTAATCCAGCTCACCTTTTACTCCTAGAAAGAGGCCAGTTTTCCACACTGCTGCTCATAATTATATGTGGAGCAGCAGTGTGGCTTTATTAGTCCTTCTGTGTTATGGGGAACGCTGTAGATTATTATTATTATTGTTAATGCCTCATCTTGCTATATTTCTTTGTGCTGCTGTGCTGATTGCTGGAGCTCAGTGGCTGTAGAGCTCAGTGAATAGTACACCCTTACCTCCCCCCCTCTCCTTCTGCCATCATCATCACCACCTCCTGGGCCCTGTTTCCCTCCCTCTTTCTCCTCCCTTTCTGCTCCTCAGATTTAGGTTTGCAGCTGACACAGGTTGAGTGGCTTTGTGCGGAAGGATTAATCAGTACATCATTTATTAAAATCCGATGGCGCCTTTGCATATCTTAAACACAACTTTTAAATGCTTTACTAGCTCCCCTTGTTAGGTATTAAACAGCATGCTGATGATTTAATCAAACTGAGTGATTCTTGTAGTGTGTGTGTGTGTGTGTGTCAGGCTGTCAGTAATGAGTTTCCATCAGGGAGTTTCATTTCCTTCGCTCCACAGACCCATGTAAGACAATTTCTTTGCAGATCTCTACCAAGTATGACCCCAAAAAAGAAGGGAAAAAAAAATCCAAGAGTCAGCTGCTACTGAAGAGCCTTTTCACAGTCTTGGGAGGAGCAGTGCAGGCCACTCGCACGTCCACAATGAGCAGGTTTGGGTCAGCAGCGGTAGCAGCCTCTTGGCTCTGCTTGGCTGGTTAACAGCTTGTGATGTCAGCCATTTTAGGTTGGACAGCACAGAGCATGGTGCTCCGCCATTTTTCTCTCCCTCTCCTCTCAGCAACCCAATTTTAACGCATGCACCGGCAGTGGCCACGGCAATGCGGCCGTCTGCAGCCCGCACAGCCACGCGCTCCCTGACCTGAGACTCAGGATCACATGAAAATGACACTGCGCTGCCACTGAGGCTTTCTGACTGCTGCCTGTATTGTGTGCGAGCTGAAGAGGGAGCGGGGGGAAAAAAGTTGGGCTGCAGAAAACCTGTGAGCGTTTCTGGTGGTGGGCTGTGTTCGCAAACAGGGGTATATGAGTGAGCGAGACCCTGAAAATGATTGACAGGAGAAGGTTAGCTGCTTAAGGCGTTTTTGTTTTGAGATAGGAGAAAACACGGCGTAGGATTTTGTGCTTTAATGCACAGACAATCGCAGAAGGAAAAAGGGCTCAGGCTGGATATGTGCAGGTTTGAATGCACACGGGGGTGAGAGGTTGTCATCTCCAAAAGAGATAGCATCTGCTGGATATTCCAGGCCTGTTTATGTTATCATGCCTGCATTTCCTACAGTGACTGCAGGAGCCCTATGTGACTTAGGCCCCTGCAGGCCAAAACACAAGAGCCGCAGAGCGGGAGCAGAGCAGAGGAGTAGCTCAGGCAGATGCCTGAACCGAGACTCAGACACTGAGTTAACAGGAAGAGACGCCATCAGCTTTGGCCAGTAGTGCGCCTTGGCGACGGTGACCACACCTAGCAGAAAGACATCAACACCGCGTGAGGGAGGCACTGAAATAGGAGCAGGGCAGGGACTCTCCAAATACCACTGACAGGGGCGTGTGGAACAAACAAGCCCTGCAAGAGCCAGAGACTGGATGGCACAGGAGACGTGTGCGTGTTTACCCACATGCGTGTACTTCAGAGAAACGAGCTGGTAGGAGAGAGAGAGGGAGAGGGGGTAGGAGGTGGTTGCCATGGGGACAGTAACACACCAGTGGCGCTGCCGACCTGTCTCCCTGGGCCAAACTTGCTCTGAGAGGAAGAAGCGGAGGGAGGGAGGGAGGGAGGGGAAGCAGAGGCTGTTGGAGAGGGAGGGGGGAGTGAGGGTGAAGAAGACGAGGAAGAGTGAAGGGAAGCAAAGTAGGAAAGAGCTGCCTGTGCTGTACACCCTTTCTCCATCCTACTGAGAGAACATTTGTTTCACACACACACACATCAGTTACACCTGTATTCTCAGCTAGGTGATGAGATGAGTAGTTTAGTTTGTGCGCAGCTATACTAAGCTGTTGGGTTTCCTGTGTGTGTGTGAGAGAGAGCTATTATTGGTCTGTGTGCTCAGAGGATACATCCCAAGCCTAGATGAGAGACAGGCCACGGGATGAAAGGAGGTCATGCCGTGCGGAGCCAATGATGAGCCGTAGAATTATATAGGTTATGAACCGAGAGGTCAAAAAAATTTTCTTTTTGTCACTGGGAGATCTCGCTGACTCTCACACACAGGAAAAATTGCAGCCCGACTACCTCGGTAAACAAGCCTCACACACAGGCATGCAGCCAGCCTCCCCCGCACGCCACACACACACACACACACACACACCAAGAGCTCACATGCGCCCCCTCCTCCCCCACCCCCGCTACGCTCAATCTCACAGGACACCAACACAAGCAAATCCTGACACACATAACACACCGACACCCACCGTCCCTACATGGTCAGTCGACGCATGTGCAGCATTCAAACTAAAAGTTTTCAGCCGATGCGTTCACACCCGTGAGTCAACAGAGCTCATCCGATCCTGGCACGAGCTGCCCATTTCGCCTCGCCGATTATAGCTCGGGCTTGTTCTGTTTTGGCGCTCACCTGTGCGTGAGGCCTCCGCGTCTCTGCTGGTTCCCCTCGCATTGGCCGAGGCCCGGCACTTATCTGGAGCTGTGCTCACACAGATGTGGTTTTTGATTTTTCACAGGCCATTAGTGTGATGTGTAAAGTTAGTAGTTACAGTCAGTCAGTCTTAGCAGCTTTTGATAAGTGCAAATAGGATTATATACTTAGTAGCTGTGACATTGTGGTTTACTGGGCGCCTTAGTTTTAGTAATTATTTTGCACATGCCGTTAAATGCACGGGTGTGCGCAGCACATGCAGGCACTGAAGCGGGACTCCAGGTTATGTCCACTGGCTGAACGTTCTGGGCTTTGCAGTGCAGCGAGGAGGGAGGGAAGGACTGTGATTGTAGTATGGAGCTGGAAGGGGGCTTTGAAGTGCGGGGGAAGGCAGGATTGGGCAGGCTAGTTAGAGGGGGGTATCGGGGAGGAAAATTCCTCACTGAAACACCTCAGTGCTTCCTCAACGATAGTTAACAACCCTCCTCACCCCATACCGGCTGCCCATCCCCCATCATCCTCTCCCATTCGCTCTCCCTCTCCTCTCGCCTGCCACCCACACCCAACAGCACCACGTGATTGATGGTTGAGACTGCCCACCCATAAGCCTTTGTGTTGGTCATGTGACCAGCCTGGCTTGGCAGAGTGGTGCCCCCTGATGCAGAACTGAATGGCAGGGGGAGTAGGAGGGGTGCGCAACAGTCCAAGTTGGTGCGGGGGGGACATCACGTTCTCACCACAGTAGCAAACTTAATTTTCCTGTTAACCCCTCACACTCAGATCCAAAGAGAGGGGACCAGGCTCGTGTTACCTTTTTTTTAATTTTATTTTTAAAAAAAGATACAAATTTGTTCTTAAAAAATCTTAAAAATATGTTACTATTCATAGTAGTAAGGCAGACCGTAGATGAGCTGAACTTCAGCTTACTTTTGTTGCCTCTGAGCGGGTTGTCATTGGTTTGTGAGTGCAGGAAAGTTAATTCTGCATACCTGTGTTCAGTCAGTATGTAAAAGGGCATTAGGTGGAGCTCTATCCTGTGCGGGTTAACCACACTTTGAGCTACTGTGACCTTTGTGTGGCAAATCAACAATCTGTGTGTGCGTTTATGGCCACATTAGAAAGAGAACGCTTGCCATTAGCAGATTTATCGTACGCAGACGCTGAGTTTGCCACTCGCCTCAGCATCATCATGTTGCTGCAACGGCCTCGTGCGCAGAGAAGCTAAGCATCTGAAGCTATCCCCAGACAAGTTTAATATGAGCGCGGCGTTGTTCTGCTTGGACACAAGAGGGGGTTTAGGCTTTGGGCTCTGACACGTGAAAGCTGGACTTGTTTGTAAAGTATCTATGCACAGAGATGGGCTGGACTTGCTCAGATTCTACCGTTTTCCTGTTGTGCTTCTCTAAGCCGTTGAACTTTGAGCATTTGCTGCTCTGTGCATGAGGTGTCATGTCAGGGCAGAGTGACTGGGAGGGTAATTGCCCTAGAGCTGTCCTCCAATACTGCATCACTACCTCTCTGTACGAGGGAAGAAAGGAGAGGGAAAAGTCCTCCAGCAAGCAGCTTCACATTTTTTTATTATAGAGACGAGGAATCTAAGAGGTTTAGTGAAGATTTTAAGATCTGAATTCCTGACTGTGTAGGTGAGTTCCTGTCTGTGCTGTTTGTAGCGTTGTTGTGATAGAGCCATCTTTCTGAACCACCCAACTGCCCAGTTGTTTCATGCACATTCACATCTGAATCCTTGCTGTAGGAATTTAAATAAAGATTTTCGGCGAAGCTACAGCGGCCCTGGATTTAAAAAAAAAAAAAAAAAAAATACAGAATGTGCCCTCTCTGTTGGGGGTGTGTCTGAAAGAGGGGAAGTGAGACGGGTTGTGTGGGGGGAGGGGAAAGAAGGGGGTAGGACAGGAGCACTCTCTACAAGCCATCAGTGAAGATGCAGAGTGAGCTTGCGTGAAGGCCCTCATGAAAGAGAGGCAGCCTTGAGTTTCACTGAGCAGAGAAGTTGAGGAGATCTCTGGATTTTAAGCACTTCAGCTCAGTCTTTCCACGAGGCTTTCTTTAGTCCCCGTGCTGTTGGCATTTTACCTGGAATCAACGTCAGCGATGATGTTTTGTCCCGCTGAGATGGACCTGGGTTGTGCCGCGCTGAGTAAGATATCTTATTTGTTCTCCCTCGCCTACATCATTTGCACTTGAAATCTAGATTTTATTTATTTATTTATTTTTATGGTTTGTGATTAAACATCCTTGACTAAACTGTAGGCTGGATGGTGATTGACAAATTAACACATTTTTCACTCATTTGCAGGATTTCCCTGAAAGCTCAAGTGATAACCACAAGCGGACCCACGGACAAGACCCGCCACCCCCCTTCCCCCATGCCTGCTCTATAGTCAACGAGAAACCCATATTCTTTCTCACACCTCACTTTCAGCCATTTGACCGACCCCCCCTAACCCCAACCCTTTTTTTTCACACCATGGCCAGCAAGAGGAAGTCATCCACTCCATGTATGATACCTAGCAAGATTATACGCCCCTTAGAGGAAGTTGAGCAGGACTCTCCTGTTCTGCGTCAATCAAGGGTTTCTGGAGGTGACGCACAAAGCCCCCTAGACCCCGGGGAGTCTTCCAAACCAGAGGCGGGAGATGTAGTCAAAGATGGTGCAGGCAGTTACACCTGTAAGCCTTGTAATTTCGAAACCTATGACCTTAACTTGTTTTTGGATCACGTCTACACCGGGCACCCAGACTTCCGTGCTGATCCCAGCTTCTTCTGTGTGAGCTGTGGGGTTTCAGCACCCAAGTTTGAGGGCCTGGCCTTGCACAATGCCAGGGTTCACCCCAGCACACTGAACACCACTCTGCGGCTGAGGAAGAGAGACAGGAGGTTGGTGGTGGAGCAAAATCTGGTGACTGGGACCGAGACCGGGAAGGACAGCGAGATTTCCATCACTAAAACCCCAATTATGCGGATGCTGAAGGGCAAATCGGAGCCTAAACGGATTGTGGTGTCTCACTCGGTCTCCGATGAGGCTGCCTCAGACCCACATGCCATCTCTGCATCTAGAGAGACTGAGAGAAAAGAAACCGCCTCAGTGACAGTCGCCCATGTTCCTACAATTGTCCACAATGGCACAACCAAGGTCACGCTGCCTTCAGCAATCCAGATAGTCAATGGCTCAGGAGCATTACCCATGCTAAAGACACCCATCACACAAGTAAATATCAGTTTTTATTTTTACCATTTTTGAAATAAAAAAAAAAGTTTTGATCACCTGTTCTGATTCTCGAATGTTTTTTTTTTTTAATTTCCTTTAGGTGGTTTCAGTAGTTCAAAACAGAAACATTCATCATTCTGCGCCGATCACCGCCTCCGCAAATATTTCCTCCAGTTCCTCCTCAGAAAATCTCCCAAAGGTAATTGTTTTTTTTTTAAATCACAATATTGTGAATTTTTTAATTGAATATCAACTGATTTAATAATGCACACCACTGATTTTACATGTTTTTCTCTCCCAGGTAATGATTCCTTTGAGCAGCATCCCTACCTACAGTGCCTCCATGGACTCTTCTTCCTTCCTGAAGACCTCCTTCAGTAAGTTTCCGTACCCCACAAAGGCTGAACTCTGCTACCTGACTGTGGTTACAAAATTCCCCGAAGAGCAGATCAAAATCTGGTTCACAGCCCAGAGACTGAAGCAAGGCATCAGCTGGTCTCCCGAAGAGATAGAGGAGGCCAGGAGGAAGATGTTCAACACCATAATTCAAACGGCACCCTCCAGCTCTCATCACCAGCCACAGAGCCACCACAGCCCAGCACAACAAACCATCACAGTCCTGCCTGCCTCGCTTGGCGCCACGGGGATCCCTCACATTCTGCAGGGATCACTCGTCAGCCAGGGAGGGGTAATTGTCACACAGCCTGTAATGGCAAACGGTATCCAGGTTAGCAGTGCTCCTGTGGCCCTGGCTGTCACACCTAAGCCCCAGGCAGCAGCACGGCCGATGATGCAGGCCCGACCTGCAGCAGCCCTGGTGGCAGACAAAGGCATGAGCATGGTGGTGGGGACAGTGGGCAGCAGCAGTACAGGAATGAATATCATTAGCAGCAGTAATAGTAGTAGGAGTGGGGGAGGGGGCTTTAGCAGTGCTCTTAGCAGCAGTCTGACTAGTGTGATCAACCTGAGTATGGGAAGCAGTAATCATAGTAATACTAAGGTGAGCAGTGTCAATGGTAAAGACAGCAGTGTTAATGTGGACTCCAGTGATAAGAGTGAGGTAACTGGCCACGTAAATGCCAAGAACACGGATGTCAGCAAAGCCAGCAACACCACTGTGCTGCAGAATGACAGCAAAGTAACCACGGAAAACAAAAATGCCACAGACAGCAAAATTATTAACGGCAGCAGTAAAACAGGCAACGGATTACTGAAGAGCAAAGATACTAATGGTAGCAGCAACAAAAATGACACAACGAACACAAGCACAGATGACCTCGAGCCCGCTGCCAGTGAATCTCCACCCATCAAAATGGAGGAGGCATCTTCCCCTGCCTCCAAGTCTTCTTCCCCCTCCCCTGCAGCTCCTTCGAGCAGCACGCTGGGGAGGGGGACCTCCATTAATGCATTCCTGGACCCCAGCTTTTACAAGGGCAAGAAGTCTCAGGAGCAGCTCAGCGCCTTGAAGGACAGTTTCCTGATGAGCCAGTTTCCTGACCAGGACGAGGTGGACCGGCTCATTTCTTTGACAGGGCTCACGGTGCGAGAAGTTCGCAAGTGGTTTAGCGACCGGCGCTACCACTTTCGTAACCTCAAAGGTTCTCGCTCCAGCACGGGAGCACACAATAAACCTGCCGCTGCGTCCGGATCGGGGAGCGGCTCCAGTACGCCGGGAACAAGCGGCGGTGGCGGTGCCAACCCTGTCGATCTGTCAGAAAGTAGCAGCAACTCTGGTGCAAAAACTCCCCAACACAGCTCTGCTCCACTGAGCCCATCTGCACCACAGACACCCACCTCTCCCACCACACCTTCCCGCCGACTCCCCAGGCCACCATCCCCTGATTTCACAGCTATCCGCTATAAGGAGAGAGAACCGCACCAGGTGAGGCCTTATCATTCACCCTCGGTGTGTAAATAAGTGTAATAATCTTAGCAGGCAGTCAGGTTTCCTCACTGTTGTTGCTGTGATTACTCAGTTCTGTTGAGTTCTGTTATAGCAGAGCCCCACAAGTTTTACACATCAAAGTCTATTTATAAATGCAGCGAAGATCAACTTTCTATTTGTAAGAGTTTACTTTTATGGCTCCAGATGGAGCAGCGCAAAATCAGATAATTAGAGTGTCTCCGGGGGTGCAGACTTCATCTACATTAGCTGCTACTAACATAACAAACTTGAATGTGCAACTGAAATGCCAGCAGTCAGGTTCAAATCTAAAAGATGTTATCTTTGATTATTTTTTTTGCACACCTTATGGGATGAACCAGTGAATTAGTGTTTAGTCTAGGAAAGCCTGGAAAATTGTAAAACAGGGTGTTCAAAATTGGTGTCTTTAAATATCTTGCTGTGTATGAACTGTTGCAGATGCTTGAACCAAAACTGTATCTTTAACTTAAATAATAAATCCCATTGTCAGATATGTTACAGATGCACCGTCTCTGTCTTCATCAAAAAAAGAAGATACTAATAATTTAGGTGCACTCATGTTTTTGACCTTCTCCATGCATTTATTATGTAAGGTTAAGGCCCTAGAAGCCAGCTTTGCCCAGAACCCTGACCCATCAGGAGAGGAAGTGGACAGACTGCGGTCTGAGACCAAGATGACCAGGAGAGAGATCCACGGCTGGTTCGCTGAGAGGAGGAAGAGAGTGGCAGCTGAGAAAAAGAAAGAGGAGGCTGAACGGGCATTGAGAGAGGAGGAGGAGGAGATGGAGGTTGATGGAGAAGAGAGACAGAGAGATGAAAGTCCAGGAGAACCGAAAGTCAACCCGATCAAAATAAATCTGAAGATGCTGAAGGTGACGGAGGCCAATGGGAAAGCAGAGTGCGAAGGGCTGGACAGCACGCCTGCATCCTCCCCGGGTCCCTCCTCATCCACTACCCCCAAAACGTCGCAGTCCTCCACACCAACACCCAAACCAACCCACTCCCCCAAACCCACGGCCGTCAGAGGTAAGAAGACAGTGGACCAGCTCCATCTGATGAAACAAGTCTACGCTCGGACCCAGTGGCCCAGCGCCACTCAGTATGATGAACTCATCTCAAGTACTGGGCTGCCCAGGCCCGAGGTAGTGCGCTGGTTTGGAGATTGCCGTTACGTGCAGAAGAATGGCCAGCTGAAGTGGCTGGAGTCGTACCAGAACATGGCTCTGGAGGAGGAGCTACAGAAGGGGAATGCGCACGTTCTCCAGGCTCACCTCGACGTCCACGGAAGGCTGGAGGAATCACAGGTATTGATGGCAACAAATTTTGTTTGTGTTTGTTTTTTGTTCAGTATCTGTGAAATGTATAATTCCTCTGTAGTATTGCTTTAGTAAAAGGTGACAGAATACACTCATATAAACGCTTTCATCTAAAGCCTGACATTCACTTCCAGTTGCATCAAAGTACAGTCGGGGCAGCGGAGTTCTCTAAAACAACAACAGTGAGACTTTGTGCTGAAGCTGCGCACATCTTTGTATGGTCCTCCAGTGGAATGGGTTTTGGGCATAAGTCAACAACTTCACACGTCTCATGTTTAATCCCCCGTTTGTAATTTGCGATAATAACAATATTGCTTATTATGCATTTTTGATGTTCTAAATCCATAAGTGCGATCTCCCGATCCCTCTCTGAGCTCGTTCTTAGCCACAAGCATGACAAATGTTTTGCACGCGTAGCTAAAATTTGACCGTGTGACTCCCCGTCACTGTTCTGGGTACATCTGCAAGTAGCCATAAAGAGCTTTGACAAAACGGTGAGATATGTGACAAAATGATGTCATTTCAACAGCGATGCTACTTTAAGAGCTTAATTATTCCGTTTACTCTTTTTGTTCACATGAACATCAGGATGTTTGACAAACGTGTATTTTTACTAGCAAAAAAAAAAACCCCTTCACATTTGATCTTCTTTGTCTTATTAATTTAAGACACTTAAAGGAGATGTATCATGAAAAATCCACTTTTTTAGCCCTTAAATACATTTTGTTGTGTACTTTGAGTGTGTAGGA
>JAVDPK010001527.1:393311-404988 GCA_034780415.1 Cichlasoma orientale
ACAAACACAAACACAAACACAACGCATCTCCACCAACGAGATCTTATAATCTCCCTTTCTGCTCAATTGCTATTTGGACATTTTGCCTCAAGTTTTGGAACTACAGCTTCAACTGCTTCTTTTTAGACATTTAGATTTTTGTACATTTTTACAATTAAAAATATGACTGAGCAATTCCTGTTTGCAGTGTACCCATGGAAGCACGGATAGCTGTCAGTAAGTTAGTCTGACACTGAAGAAACATGATTATAATTAGCTTCCTGATTTGATTGCTAAGCACATTTATGAATGTTGATTCATAGAGATAATATCTGATCCTTGTAAAGTGAAGTTACCTTAAATCTAAAAATATTATTACGTCTGCAACTCATGACTCCAAAAAAGAGAACATATTATTTACAGTACCAGTCAAAAGTTTGGACACACTAAGGTTTGTAAAGCACCTACGTCACCTCTCTGAGTGGTGATACAATCACTGCTGCTGCTCCATCTGGCAACTACAATCACATTGTTTACAAAACACCACCTGTCACTTTCACCTGTCTGCCTGTATCCATAACCACCACCCCTCTCCCAGACCTGGGCAGACTTGTCTCTGCACAATTGCATCACACCTGAGAGCAAACAATCCAGCCCTCGATCTACTGTACCTCAATCTCTAGACTGATTTGTTCCACACTCCGTAGTGTTTGTCTGTCAAAGGGATCAAAGGTGTCGTCTCTCATGATGGGGGGCTGAAGGACGTAGCCACTTCTTCCGTTCAGCATGAACAGAGCCTGGTTCATCTGCATAGGCTTGTCTGCACGTGGGCAGAGAAAGTGGAAAGAATGGATAGAAAAAAAAAAATGTAAAGAGCATGTAAGCAAATGAAATGTGGTCTCTGTCTTGCAGCCTTGCTCTGAAAAGGGTAGAGGAGATACCTCCTGTCTGGAAGTTAAGTGCTACCAGCTGAGATCCGCAGAGCCACATGGGGAGTGGGTCATAGTTAGAAGAGTCTAGTCTCTGGCCTCTGGGGTAGATCCTGGACAGCTGCAGCCGATTGTACTGCAGGAACTTCTTCCCCTTGATTTTGTTGACGTATTTCTCTGCCTTGGTTTCAGGGAAGGATGACATGTCCCGGAAACAGGCCCGCTCTGTGCCAATCTCTAAAAGAGTCACAGACAAAAGAAAGATGTAACCTAGCTGCACTGGTCTCTTTTTTTTATTATGTCTGCAGTCCAGTGAATACATGTAATTCTTACTTTCTTCATCAAATGGCACAGGCCTACAGTAAATGACCAGGTCAGATAATTCCAGTGCAATCTTCTTCCTCCTTTCCATCATCTTCCCCTCCTCCAGCTGGCCACAGAGATGGCACAAGTTTAAATAAAGCAGTACTAACAGTGACGCACATCACTTTACAGCTTAAACCCACAGTCTGAGAGTGGTATGACTGTATTTCCTGTGAAGCGTATTATATTTGTATATTTACCTTGGCCTCTGAGGTCATGGTGACCTCACGGATCTTGAGCACCCATTCCTTGAGATCTTCTTGAGTGTTTGCAGCGATGTCCAGCACTAAGCCTGCCCGGATAGAGGTATTCGGCACTAAGGAGAAGACGTGAGGCCTGCTGCCTTTACCTTCAGGACGCACAACTGAAAAGGAAAATGAAGAAGGGAAGAAGAAGGTAAGAAAAAGGAAAACAGAAATTAATAGTACAAACAATGTTTCCATTTCCTATTTTCACATTAACTCTGAAAATGTATTTATCTCTCACATAAAATGAAAAGAAAAAGGAAATCAAACGTGGAGAAGTGGAGAAAGTGGTAATGATACTTTAAGAGAGGATCCTACAGAGCTATGCAGGAAATGTGACTGAAGAAGCTGAAACAAGCGTGTCCACGGAGGAAACTCTACTTTTCCAAAAGGTCTCCATGGTAGTGATGATGGCAAGAAAAATATATATAAATATAATATAATATAAATACAATATAAAGCTGGAGCAGAAATAATAGCAGTGCTAGTCTAACAGACCATAAGCAAAAGAAGAAAACACAGTGACAATGACCACCTGAGATGAGCCCAACATGAGAAACCCACGGCAACGACTGAAAGAACTCTAGATCATCCAGCATCCGTGAGATAGCAACAAGAAATTACACTGAAATCCAGCAAGGATGGGATCCATTTGAAAGAATGATAAGATTAGATAAGACCAGATAATCCATTTTAGAATATATATTTTTTAAAAAAGTTAAAACTTTCACTTTTTCTGTTAGTATTTTTCAGTCTTCACATGTAATTTAATATCTTAATGTTATGCGTTTAACTCTCTGAGCATTTTAGCTTATGATGATTTGGAAAATTAAGTTTGAGTTTATAGATGTGTGTTTACAGGCTTTCACAGGATGTTCTAAATTTGTTCATAGAGTACAAACAGATTCAGGTAAGAAAACACTGATGAATCTCAGATTTTCATACACGCATGTCGCACGCAGATTTGGTTGTACGCACTCTATGAATGAGGCCCAGTGTTTTCCAACTCCATCAGTGGTCATTTAGGAGAAGCCTTTCAAAAAAAAAGTGTTCCCGAAAATAGCTTCAGCTTTCATACTACCACTAGATGGAGCCAATGAGCCGCCAAGACACAAACGGACTTAGGCCAACAATGTAAGGCAGCATGTGCCAGCACTAATGGGTGTGCATTGACTAGACAGCAGGATGTCAATAACATATCAAATACAGAGCAGTGAGAAAAGCAACAGTAATAATAAAATCAGAGAAGAGTTCTAAATGTAGAGATAACGGAGAAAAATAACAATAAAAGTGATGACTGTCCCCTTCTACAATAATAATTAAAAAAAAAAAAAAGCAGTTGGGGGGTTTACTGCCCTTGGAAAGGTAACTTGCTACAGGAAGTGAGGATGCCACTTACCAATCTGAAAGGCAGACACATCAATACTTCCTCTCAGCAGATCTCCCAGAGGGCTGTTTTCTGTTATCTCCTGCTTGGCAAAAAGAAAAAAAGTTTACTAAAGAAGTTTCAACCTTTAGGAAGTTAGAATCCACAGCACATATGTATCTTTGTGAATAAATACAACAGTGACCTCCCTGTGGAGGGGCCAGGTGTATTAATTTCACTTTAAATTTAAAAAAATTGTGTTTGTGCAAGCCTCTCATTTTATGGGTTTGATCCTCACAGTTCTGTCATCAGGCTCGGCTGCTGATGGACTGATCTCCTCCACGTAGTTTGCCGGAAACCACAGCTGCTTCTTTCCTCCACAGTCACCCTTCCACCTGAAAGAAAATGTGTGTATGTGTGTGTGTGTGTGTGTGTGTGCGTGTAAGGAAACGAGGTATGTGGTTTGTAAATAGAACTGCTTCATATTTAGAAAATGCTGCTAACACTGATAAGATAATTATAGCCTTCTCACCAATCCTGAAGACGTATGTGTCATTTACTCATATACCTTGGTTCTAATGCTACACAAGTATTCTCAGTCTAAATAATTAAGAGCTACTTCCTGAATGGATTTGATACCACTCACTTACCATCCCCCTTCCTGTTTTTCCACATTAGAAATGATAGCATTCTTAGTGAAGGAGAGCTCATCGTCTCTCTGGGCTTTATATTCATACATGGCTCTCACAGTGCACTGAAAGACAGCATGCAAAGTCATGTCACAGTTACACTTCCTTGTGCTGATGGTGCAGATCTCAGCTAACTGTGGCTTTCTTCATGTTGCAATCTTACCTTGAATGTAGGCATTTGATTAGCCTCCACATAAATGCCTGGTTTCCTACCCTCGTATAGTGACCCATAGTCTGGCTCCTATTGGACGACACGTCATGAGTTAATTTTTCTTTTTACTAAGTTACAGGTGATTTTAACACAGAATAAAAAATAGGGGACAGCTTGAAACAATACAGCATCTTTCACTGGCTAAATTATTAACACAGAAGTTTCCCTTTAATTAATACCTAGTAAAGACAATGTAGACTGTATAATGTGGTACTCACAGCAGTCCCTATCTTCTCCAGTGTGTCCTCATTGATGGGATAGCGTAGTTTCATTTTACGGTACAGAGGGTGCTTCTCATAGTAGCTGATGAGATCTACAAGGCTGTCAAACTCTGAGGTGCCCAGCACCACGGTCTGACCCTCCTGCTGCACACGACAGTGCTTTATTTTACCCTCGGCCCTGTGAAGAAACCACAGACAGAGCTCTGCTAAATAACTGTGATCCAAGGTACAGTTTTCCAAGGTTTGCAATCATTTGAATCATCCTCTATATTTAACTTGCTGAATTAGAAAATAAATAAGTAAATGACCAAAAACATAAACTTGCAACTAAGTTACCTGAATGAAATGGCAAAAGAATTGGGCTCTGCCCTCTTTCTGACTAGAAAAGCCCCATCACGAGGAACCCTCATCAACATGTTCTCTGCCTGGGTCCTGGAGAGGTTGGCGTGGTACCACCTGGAACAATCGAAACAAAAAAATGACGTGCATGACGCAATAAACTCAACACTTTCTCTGTAATCTGTTAAAATGCATACATATACTCACTCTTTGCTCTCGTGAGCATTGGTCTGAGGTACCGGCTCAGTCAGTTTCATTTCAAATTCGTTACAGCGCAGCGCCACCTGCTGGTAGTGGGTAATCAGGGCAAAGAGTGTATCAAATACCAGGTTGTCAGTCAGGTAGAACTTGGGGCTGCCTGCCTCCTGACGAGAGTGGATACGACAGTGCTGCACCCTCCCCGAGCGCCTGTTGCAGAGATGAGAGGGATGGAGAGAGAGAGAGAGAGAGAGAGAGAGAGAGAGAGAGAGAGCATGTGAAAGATAAGATATTTAAAAATAAAACATCTCAAACACTTTCCTCTTCTTTGTTTACGGATTAAGAACACGTGAAATCTTGAAGATGGCCCCTCTGGTTAATCTTTAACAAACCGCCTTGTGATACCATCTGTACATTCCTTGCATGTAAATAACATACACACAGGTTGATCTGCCGTGACCCTCTCTCACAAAGAGCTTATGCATCATCAGACCGATGACGTCCAATCAGACAGCAGACCGTGACAACCACGATCATTGACTTATCTACCCGTGTGTCACTCTGCCATTTTTATAAATAAACTTATAAAAAACTTTTTTAATTATTTAATGACGCACACTAGTTTCCTACACACAGGATACAATTTCCTATGCAGTAATTTCCCCTATACTGTCTTGTACAGCCCTGTACTCCTAAACAAACAGTTCAAGCCTGTGTAAATGTAAAACCAAGACAACAACATTCTGAAAGTGTGTGTGTACTGTACCAGAAAGACAGCGTGTAGTCTCCCACAAAAGTCTCACTTTCCCGGACCAAGAAGGAGCCATCAGGAGCTCCAGTCTCCAGGCAGTACTCAGACAGCAGCCTCTCGGCTATCTGCCGCCCATCGCGCCCAGCACCAAGCTTTCCATGGAACCATTTCTCTGTCACGTGCTGGTCCATACCATAGGACACCTGGGAAGATTCAACAAGTGCTAATTTTAGTTGTATCCACATACTTTCTCTCGGAATATCATTCTCTCACAGACCTCTAAATATTAAGATTGCAAAATGCATCAATTCAAGAGCAATGCCATGTACAAGTGATGTCTGTACTTCAGCAGCAGATCAGACCTACTAACCTCTCTGTGCTCCTCCTCATCATCATTACCCGGGTTACTGGAGGTCTCTTCTGAGTAGTAGATCTTATTGCTGGTCAGAACAAAAAAATGAGAATACCACTCCTGGAATGGAGGGAGAGAAGGTAGAAAGATGGTTATTTCAAATGGCTAGGTCAAATATTTCAATAGCCATATGTTAAACTGTAATGTGGCCCAGGTTGATACAGAATAAGAACTCAATATCCTAAAAGTTTTTTTGATAAAGCATGCCTGAATTATAAAAATCAATGTGTTACAGATGGTAGGGGTAGACTGCAACATCATTTGTGTGATCTTCATCAGTAAAAACCATAAAAAAAAAAAAGACAGATAAAACAGATCTGGCATAGAAGCTAGTTTTTCTTTGCCAGTCATTTCTGCCCAAAGATTATTTCTCGTGCAGGATCCAGAAACCATTTATAGAGTGTGAACATGCTTACATGGTTAATGGGATCTTCCAGGTACAGGATGCCATTTTTGATGGAGTTGCTGATGTCATTCTCTGAGTAGGGAGTGGAGGTGGACACCTCCTCATAGGCGCTGCCTTCTGCAAGCTTCTTATGCTGCACCAGATAAGGGGAGGAGGACAGATGGACAGAGGAAGATTACTAATCATTTTCCATCCACAAAAGATCTTATGATTTCTCATGACTCCAGGCGGCCCTGACCTTGATAAGGATCTTCCTCTTGAGCTGATTGGGTGAGGGCAGCCCATCTGCTGCAATATCTACTGCTTTGGTTAGCAGCATGTCTCCAAACACCTTCTTAAAGTAAGCAGCCATATTCCTCTGCTGCACAATACTACAGTGGTCCTCGATGGACAGGATGACGGGATAGCTGTACAACGGACCAGAGATCAGAACTCAGACTAGCAACTCCACAGAAATTACTTCTGTACTTTTGACCAGATGTGACTTTATTATATTTTCTCACAGTGATGTCACCGCAGCCTGCCCACATTGTTTCTACATTACTGCATGTTTGTCATCACTTCATCTTTGCTATCTCTTATCCTGTTAATCATCGCAGCACCACTGACGGTAATAAAGAGAAAAAGAAAGAAGAAGAATGGTGTAAAGCCATGCAGACTCACTCAGATGTGACAAAGGCATGCTCTTTGATGGTGGTCAAGACATCACAAAACTTGATTTTGGTTGTGAGGGTGTGCCCATGGTAGATGACTGGCATTCCATCAGGGCCATCCCAGCAGTCCACTGAAAAAAAGAAACAGATAGATGTATGCAACATCATTACATCTCCCATAATTCAAGGAAAGACAAAGTAAACATACATGTGTGTGTTTTTAGGAGAATTGCAGGATCTTTATGCTTAAAGAGACACATTTGCTTTCTCGTGTTTTTAATTTTTCCTTTTCACCCAGCTACAAACGAGTCTTACTCAGAAACCTGCTTGACAAGGATTTACTGTAAAAACAATATTGGGAAGTGCTGCATTAGTTTGCGTGTGGGTAAGGGTGTGACAGCTGGGGTTAAAAGTAGACCGGTGAGGGATAAGGAGTGGGTGAAGAGTTAATTAGGTGGTTCAAAGTCAAGCAGTGGTGATTAACTGTTTGTGGGTAAACTCCACACACTCTACTGTGTGTGTGTGCATTTACCTACATTCAATACAGCGGCAGCCCATCCTCAGACAGCGAGCGTACGCCTCCAAGGACGACTCGCTGGAAAACTGGTCTCCTGTCAGGTAGCTAAAAATAAGCACACAATGTCAAAGTATACACAGAGCACACAAGCAAACAACCTCTCAATAGATTCGCATGTCAGTGACTGCATCATAAAGACATGAACACCATTTTTATGGTGGGTGCATAAATAAATCATTATGTCACATCAAAAGGGCTCGTTGTCCTCTGTTCACCGGACTGCGTACATCTTACTCATTTAGTGAGTCGATTCAAGCTTAATCAAAGCAACATGGGAAACTTTCATTCTGCTGCTCCAATGAGTATTGTTTCACAGCTAGTACAGAAGTACTTGCGCTGCCTTTCACACACTTTTCAATGGGAGGAAAAATACATTTTCCTGCAAAAGAAACGCCTGGGAATGGGGAAAGAGATTGTTAAATAATACACTTTTTATCTGATGCTTGAACCCAGTTCAAAAGCCCCCTTTTGGGCAGAGGTTTCAAGAACTTCAGCATTCCCAGGGCCTAATTACAGCTGATGAGCTAAATACATGCATAAATGCCCTTCATCCTTACGTGTTGTGCGAAGAGGAGATCCAGTAGTGAGACAGGGGGTTGTTCATATTCTCAGGACATACTTGGTCCAGGGAGGAATCCCAAATGGTGTTCTCTTTGGAGAACAGGTATGTCAGGAACTACACAAGAGAGAAAGAGCGGCAGAAAAAAGTGGAAATAATTATAGACCACAGATTTCACTCTCGAGGCTACCCCTAACTTACAGCAATATAGCAAAGTCACACTAAAGTGATAATCAGATCCTTAAAGACATCTGACCTAAAGACTCAGGAATCAGAGCATCATTGCTTCAAGCATTTAACAAGTGGCTCAAACTACCAAAATCTGATCCAGCCTTTAGACTGCGAGAACTACTGAGTTTGTGTTCAACCAAAACTCTTCTTCTTCTTTTTTTTTTTTGCTGTTTGTACAAGTGAAAAGGTGTTTCTTGGTTTAAATAGAATTCTCACCAAGATACAAAAGAGAACAAAATGCAGAATGTAAACAATGCACTGCGTTAGCCCATCTGTCCTGTAAGCAAGTACTGCAGTACAGGCTGCAAATATAAATTCTCCTGGCTCACTTGCATGTGCTTAATAACACTGAATGCAAACCACAGTGCAGCCACACTGAAGCCAACTTGCACACATATTAACAAGTAGCAACAGTACAAGTTAGTGGACTCAGTATGTTAATAATTGTTAAAGTTTCATCCAACTGAGAAAAAAAAAATCTGAAACTACGATGTCTAAGCTGACTGTTTCATGTCAAAATAATGCTTTATGTAACGGGAATCCACTATACTGTTAAGTCACTGTTAAGTCACTGACCATGCATGACTGCCAATGTGAATAAATCATAAAAAGCTTCAGAAAAATAATTGTTATAAACGCCATAAAAAAACGAGCAAGGTTCAAAACAGCGTCACCACTGCAGACTTTGCATGAATATCGTAAGCGCGTTAAGACTCAACACAATGTGTAATCCAGGTGCTCAGATTCAACTTGGGTGCTAAATATGGAATGGCATTTGCTTCCATAAGCAACACTAAAAGACCACATTACAATAGGATTTGTACAAATCAGACAAATACAGGTCATCAATAATCATTTCTATGTAGTGAAAAGAATTATAAAGATCCCATATTTTTTTATGGTTTTTTGTTTTCATTGCACACGACCAGGTCCTGTACAACTTCGGGCATGTAGAGACAGTACCAACTCCTGCAGGCTAGCTTGCACCACTTTCTTCTTCTATTCATGACTTTATGGTGACCACAAAAAGCATCCTTCGCTTTCTGCAGAACTGTCATGCCGCACCATAGTCAATAACCTTTTCTATCTGTGTAGGAGGAGCTGCTTTAGGGCCGAGATCATGGCCAGTCATGTCAATTTCTGAGCATCTCCCTCCCACACCAACAACACACGGGGGGCATCGGAAAACAGAACTTATGAAAACGTGTTATGTTTTTCCATTACTGAGAAAAGAGCAAGAAAACAAGTGAGAAAAAGGGGGGAAAAGTAAATGTGAGATACAGCGAGGTGTGCATACCTCGTCTTGCTGGAAATAAGGCTGCTCCACTTCTCTCAGGGGGTCTTTCAGGTAGCTGAACATAAACTCCTGGACTTTGTTGTTATCTGTGGCCCACATTTCCTGGAATCAAAAACAAACGCATGCATTTGAGCGTGAAAACAAAACAAATCTGCAATAAAACATGTAGATAACCAACAACTGAAACATTACCTTTTGAGAGTCCAAGAGGAAGCTCTTGAAGTCCTCTAGGGAAATCCTCTGTTCTGGTCTATCAATGAACCTTGCAGAGAAAGCAATGGTTAATTTCAGTGAACAACTGTGATGCAACAGAAAAACCCACTGTGTATGTGTGTGTGTGTGCGCGCTGTGTATACATACCTTTGTAGAAATGCGATTTCCATCTGAAAGACAGAAAGAAAACAAAGGACATTTAAAGTAATTCATCAAAGTGCTGCACTTTCAGCGCAGAAATCCTGTGAGGTGGGGGAGGGCACTGAGGTCATCCATTTTATCTGACCCCTGTTTGCCTGCCTTCTTATCTGTGTGTGTGTTTGTGTGTCCTAATGGCCTCCACCAGAGGGGTTTGGTGGGTTTTTAACTGGTGCATATTGATCTTGCAGCCATTTGAGAACAGACAGATGGGGGATGAAGTGAGCCTTGGCAGAGCATCAGATGGGGTGCTAGGGGGATGAAAGCACAGGGACTATCTGTGGATACATTAAAAAGGCTGCACTTACGTTTTTCTGGGCATCAAACATGAGACTACGATAAAGCTGGGCAAACTGGCTGAAGGACACGTCTCCATTCCTCAACTCTGAGTCCTATAAAACAAGCAGAGAATCAGGGAGGAAAGTGAAATGACAGTTAACGACAAATCATAAATCTTTAGCCTCAAACAGCATCACAGTGAAAGGGAAGTTGATGGGGAGAAGGAGTGGGAAGGAGGTTTGTGATAAGGAAAGTAAGCAGCAAGAGGTTACCGGAAGTTTCTCTCGGAGGAACCTCATGTTGGGCACCCTGTAGTTGACCTGGCTCAGCATGCTCTTCAGATCCTTACAGGATATCCTAAACACGTTTTGTTGAAAAATAAAACAAACATGGATAAGCATGTGCAACATGTGCAAACACTTCTACTTGTAGATACTATTGTGAGGCAGAAATGCAATTCTGAGTGTACAGACAGGCTGAAACCTTGTAAACAGACACCCTGCACGCTCTGTTGAGTGGTTTGGGCTTCACTTCTGCTACGCAGCTTGGAATTTTGGCCATAAAAGTCAATACACTACACACAGAGTAACAAAGGCTTGTCAGGGATGTAACAGACAAACATCTCTGTACGGCTCCTCTCCACTCTCTGCAGTCTGTTTCCTGCTGCAGGAAGAGTTGTTGGTGTGTGGCTGAGGGTTTAGTTCCTTCACTACACCTCAACTAAGCTCTCTCACAGACACCTACCAGCCAGATGCAGCAAGTCTGTGTGCTCTAGATGTTGTGTTAAGGAAAGGGCATATAGCTGGTGCGGCAAACAATTGGGTTACATCTAATTACGTCTATTTCTTGTAAGGGTGATCTGATTAACTGATATCATTTAACTGAGTTTAGTTACCTGTCTTCTCTGTTGCGATCAACAGCGTAGAACTGCTTACGTAACCACCTAAAAAAAAAAAGAGAGAGAGAGAGAATTATGTGATTTACTGATTAACTCGCCCATTCGTATGAATGGGTGAGTGTGTCCAAACTTTTAACTGGTACTGTATAAAACAGAAAAGCAAACAAGAATAACGAATGCAGACAATGTTGTTTATTTACACCGACTCTGAATAAGTGAATATTTGGATGCACGGTGTGTTTACCGCTCGATCTGAAGCGGTGTTGGAGACTTCAGTGTATCAGCCACAAGCCAGTTTAACCCCTTCACCCACATGGTCATCTCTTCATCAGATGTTGCTGTGCCAAAAACAGTTGAACTGAATGACTGAGTTGTCACGTGCTAAAAATAAAGATTTGTTGAACCGAATTTCATTGAAAGTTTGTGGTTTATGATCTTATTGAGGTACAATGGTAACGGGCAACTTCTTCTCAACATGTGAACGTCTTTCTCTGTGCATACCTGCCAGGCTGAGTGATTTAAGGCGAAACTCGGTGCCGTACAGAATAACAAAGCAGTGGCCCTGATCGAGCCGTGCTGCCGAGTCCTCCACATAGCGCTCAAAGTCCCGAGACTTCTGTCCGGGACGGATCTCCTTGATTTCTCGGATATCAACTGGAGAGA
>JAVDPK010001527.1:409733-475055 GCA_034780415.1 Cichlasoma orientale
CGGGCTGCGTCGACCCAACATGTAATTTTTTTTTGAGAGGAGCACGTCAGGTTATGTTGTAGGTTACTGCGTAGGGTAACCTACAACATAACCTGACGATGCAGAAGCACAATTCAGGTCTTTAAGGTGCTAATTCACATACCTACCACTTCACACTCAGCTGCAAAGCAATCCAGTGTGAGCTTGAAGCTCAGCTGTATCTAGCCAGTATCTCTCAGCCTCATGCACTAGCTCAGGCTCCTTCCACACTGGACAGGTGATGCTGCACGTCCCAATGACCAGCCTTGATAGCCAGGGCTTGGTCTGCCAGGGCCTCTGCCTGACACACACTACACCTACAGCGCCTCCTGCGGGTGCTGGGCCTACAGCAGGGCACAAGTCTCCAGGCCCCACAGGCTAGGGCCAAGCCACCCGGTGCTCTCCATCGAGCACCCTCCCCGGGCCTGGCTCCATGCTGGGGCTCCAGTAACCCTATCCCGGCAGTGTAAACTGTTCCTTTGATGTTCCACTCATAAGGGTCGACTATGGCAAGATGGCAGAGGAATCCATTTAGACTGCCAGTATACATAACCCAGGGAGGTCTAAGTAGCCTAGTCACTTTACCCTTATCCTAAGTTTTGGGGATTTTTTTTTTTTAAGTATATTAGTTAAAATTTTTAATTTTATAAAAATTAAAAAATTCATACTCTGATAATATAGGGTAAGGGGTCAGAGCACTTTGATGAATCAATGGTGACTGAGACCTCAAAGAGTTAAATAAAAATATTGATTTTGTTGTCAGTGTATTGATAACGTAGCACAGGAGGAAGCGGATGTGGTATATTGCAGTATTGAATTTGTCCCAAACTTAGCAGCAGTTGCAGAACAGCATCATTATGCGGCATTAAAAAAAAAAAAAAGTCCCCCAAAGACACATAATTAAACTCGTGATTTGTCAATCATTAACACATGCTGTAATATATATTTAGTTAATTGATAACGAACTTTTGAGACATATGAAATAAACTCTGGTAATAGTATATCCAGGCCAAACAATCTATGAAACCTTTAGACTGCTTAAATAAATAAATAAAAAACTAAAAATACATATTAACAGGGACATTTTACATTTAAACATCTGCTTTCTCTGGTTGGCAAAATATAAAACAGTGAGATTTTATTTCTAAAGGACCTCAAACAGCTGGAATTTCCTTTAATGGTTGCAACATAGTGTTCAATAACCTCCGGAGTATACATCAAACCTTAATGTCTAACTACGCACTTAGAGATGCAGAGTACATTTTCTCAACATTCAGCTGAGCAAAGGCACGTCTTCATCGTGATGTTGAACTCCTAACAAACGCCACACCATGTTTATCAAGATGCAACAAACTTACCCACAGTGGTTTACTTCAAGAGATAAACTGTGAACACGGCAGAGAAAATTTTCTATGGTGTATGTTGTTAAATATAACATGCTAAGCACTGAAGCCAACCACCACACTGTGTTTGAAATGAAGATGAGCAATCAAGCATCCCGTACAGTCAGTAAGAAGAAAGGACACTCTTAAGGTTTTACATGTCGGGACATAATAAAACATTATCTACTCTTTACCAGGTCTTAAAATTAGGTAAATACAACAAAACATGACATATTGCACCATGCTACTATTTATTTAAAAAAAAAAAAAAACTAAACAAAAACGAAATATTAGTGTGTGAAAAACTAAGTACATCCCACGATTCAGCAGCTTGTAGATCCACCTATAGCAGCAATAACTCAGAGTGATCCCGTTCTGTACAACTAGTCAGTCTCTCACATGGTTGTGGAGGAATTTTGTCCCACTCTTCTTTACAGTGTTGCTTCGGTTCATTGAGCTTTGCAGGCATTTATTTATGCACAGCTCTCTTAAGGTCCCGCAACAGCATTTCAATTAGACTGAGGTCTAGACTTTGATTGGGCCGTTGCAACACCTTGATTCTTTTTTCTTCTTCTTTTTTCTTGCTTGGGCTTACTGGCCTGTTGCATGGACCAATTTGGCCAAAGCTTTAGCTATCAGACAAATGGCCTCACATTTGACTCTTGAATACTTCATGTTCATGGTTGACTCAATAACTGCAAGCGGCCCAGGTGCTGTGGCTGCAAAACATACCCAAACCATTACCGCTATGCTTGACAACTGGTATGAGGTGTTAGTGTTGATGTGCTGTGTTTGGTTTTCACTAATGTTGGTGCTGCGCATTATGATCAAACATCTCCACTTTGTTCTCGTCTGTACAAAGGCTTGTTTTATGTTTTGTTTAGCTCAAGTTTGCAGTTTTGCAAACGTAAGCTGTGCTGCCACGTTCTTTTTAGAGAGAAGATACAAGCCGTACTTGTGCAGTCTTTTCCAGTTATACTGTCATGAACTTTAACATTTAACATGCTAACTGAGGCCTGCAGAGTCTGAGATACAGCTCTTGGATTTTTTTTTTCAGTTTGTCTGACCTTGGGGTGAATTTGTTGGGACGTCCACTCCTGGGAAGGTTGGCAACTTTCTTGAATGTTTTTTACTTGCAAATGATCTTTCTAATTGCAGAATGATGGAATTCACAATGGGCTGATAATACGTGCCAGATTGACGGGTAGCAACACCTGCTTCACTGCTGATGTCTTTCCTCCACGCCCGTGTGTGTTAACACCTGAATGCTCCAGACCAGTTAATTCCCAATACGTCTGCTTTTATAAAGGTGCTCAGACTTGCTCGAGATCAGCTAATCAAGTGCATCTGATTAGCAGCACCTGGCTGCTATGTACCCGCTTAATTCTTGTGGAAGCAGTAAGGGTGTACTTAGTTTTTCACACGCTTGTTAAACAAATAATAACAGTGCAATATGTCACGGTTTGCAGTTCTTCTGTATTTACCTCATTTTAATACCTGCTAAGCACCAGATGGTTTTTTTTATTATGTCCTGACATGTAAAAGCTTAGAACTGAAAGAGGGTGAACCTTATTTATTTTTTACCATCATTGCACTTCAGTGCCTCTCACCAGAGCTTGTAAACATGACAGGGTCTGACCATGAGGATAGCTACAAGAACTGAGATAGTTGTAATTTTTAAAGCCAGGACACCAGTATAAAAACACATGTGGCCGTTCATTCATAAAAATCCACAAGTGGCTCATTCAGAGTTCATCAAAGCTTGCCAGTGAAGTCACTTTTCCATCTCCGTAGCCCTCTGATATTAAAATGAGTTGATGGTGCACGATGACTCAAGCATGATTTCGATTCATGTTTATGTCGGCTGTTATCTGTCACACACTAAACCGGGAGGTTAGAAGATGATTAGTATGATACTGTGGAGTTTTACTGAGCGTGCTGTGCAGGATGTTTTGCAACAGTCTCTTTGAAAACAAACTGTACACTCATGTAGAGACTAGCAGAGTTGGAGCAAACTTTTTCACTTAAAAAGACAGACTGTGAAGCCCAGGTATCCAGCCTTCGTATTTATCACATGCTCTGCATGCACTCCTGTTGCTGATGATTATTCTGCAAGACCACATCCTGCTATATCGAGCCACACATACATTATAGTATGCCATACTGTAACATATAAATGTCTGAGCCACAAATGAGTGCAGTCCATTATCTGATTAGAAACGAGGGGCAAAAACCCAAAGAGAGAGTCAGGTGGGGTGCTGAGAAAAATGCACAAAACACACTTTAAGAGAGGATGGAACAAATGGGTCCACTCCTCAGCACTTTATATTTAGCAGCATACGAGACTGCTTTTTCCACAGTTAATGGGCATCATTCCTTCATTGCCATTGATAAGGGGTAAATACACCGGGCCAAATCGTTCCTGAACGATTACACACTTCCAGTAAAAAACCCTGGTATTCTATTTCTGAACATTAATGAGCAGCTCAGGCCAATTTCACCTCTCCAGGAGTATCAAATGGCAGCTATGAGATCATGGGCGCATGAAACCCTTCGCTGAGAAGATGATACTGATTTAAAAAAAAAAAGAAAAAAAAGGAGAAAAGAACAACACTAAGCCTACCCTCCTTTGAGTGTGTGCGTGTGCATGTGTGTGTATATGTGTGATCTTTTCGTTGCATCCGGAGCAGAGTGCAGCTGTGCACAAGGCATCCTGCTACCCAAGAGACAGATGACATTACGACTCACTGAAGGCCTGTGTGTCCTCAGTTAGACACGCTGCTTTGTTGAAGATTAACCTGAATGTCAGCTTCCTGGTAAAATACAGAATATTCCTATTAAAAAGGAACAAAAGAGCGCAAGGAAACTGTGTTTCTTCTCTGCACTGACCCTGGACCTATTTGTACCTGACACGCGATTTATTTGCTTCTCGACAACAGCTCTTCTTCCTATGATACCCGCACCTGCTTTTTCAAGGGAAATAGGTTGTGAGAAAAATAATCCCGATGACTGGACTTTTAAGCAACTTGTCTTTCGGCAAGATGGGTTTGCAAGCTTTAATTCTGATATTACGAGACACAAGCGGGGTTTTCTTTTTACTGATACAGCATGTTGTTTGTTTTTCTGTTCTAAAACTTTTATAGTTTTATTAGCACAATTTAGACGCTTAAAAAGCACAATTAAAGCTTCCACCTGCTTCAGATCTACTTCTGTCACATTCATGCACGTTTTTCCCACTTGTCTTGAGCGTAAAAGCCTCTTGAATCAACCAAACTACCCCGAAATACTGTCACAATACAACTGCTCGTGTATTTGCTTAGTAAAATTATGGTTTTTCACTTTTAATCCTGGCCCTACAACTTACATATTTCACAGTCTAAAGGTTTTGGCATCTTTAAAGGTCAATCAGTTGCCTTGGGTTGCAACGTAATCTTTAACTAAAATATCTTTCACCCATAGCTACTAGTTACTTTAAGCTTAAAGCACTTTTACATGCAGTGTATTCAAAAATCCCACATCGAGAAAATCACAACACAACAATTCTCGGATTTGATCAGTAAAATTGTGACGTTTCACTGCACCTGTGCTGTACAAATACATTTGGGGGGGGGGGCTCTTAAGGCTTTTACACGTGACATTATCACCGTCCAGCTGTTCCCGACACCATCATGATCAGCCCATTATGTGGGTCTTTTGTGAGCCATTCAAGCACCTCACAAAACAATGCAGGCATCATATCTCTAAATGCATGTTAACCAACCAGTTCTGGCACATATACCTTCACATTACAACACAACCACTAATCAGGAGCGCTGATATCTGTACGGGCATGTTTGTGTTGACAGAATACTCACTCTCTCCCTCTATTTTATCCGTGCCCCGAGTCCAGACAATAGTCCTGGTCTCCAGCTTTACTTGAAATGTCCTTCTCTCCGGCCGCTGGGACTTCTTAGAATAAAACAGTGTCAGTACTGTCCCCAGCTCCAGGTCTCGGTACAGGTTGTTCATCTCTGTGTCGTTATCCATCCACGGCACAGGTCCGTTGGAAAAGAAGCCAGAGGTCCCAGCCATGTTCACTTCCCCTGTTTGTTATCCGTTTCCTCTCAGAACAATCTGCTCAGTCCAGGCTTAGACAGGGATACCTACAGCAGGAGAAGAAGGGAGGGGAAGCCCATGAAACAATTCCTCAGGGACTTCATGTGTGTCAGCGCTGCATGCACATTATAAGGCAGCAATTAGTTTGATGCTGTCAAAAGTCATGCTTTAAATAATACTGCATAAATTGTAGATGTTTATAACCCCGCCTGTCAAAAGGGAGAGGGGGAAAAATGGTTTTGCATCATCCAATTTTTACATATAAATACACACTTTAAGGCACTACTACTATATGTTGACATACATGTCAAACATGAACTTAGGCAGTGTTAATGCTTTATAATCATTTAGAAAATTAGATTTAATAAAACTTTAATGTTTAATGTTCGGGCTATAGTCAGAAATGACTTGTATATTAAATAAGGGGTATATGCTAATAAATACCTATATATTTCACATTGTAGAGTTTTAATTTGACGCTCTGAGTACAAACATTCAACTTACTTACATGCTCTATATATGATGGCAGATAACTGAATAGTACAAAAAAACCCACTATGTCACTTAATAGAAAATTCACCAATAATGTGAAATAATGTGAAAAATGTAGGCAAAGCATATATTTCAATATACTTAAGATCTTATTAACTTATGTGTACAAGTACTGAGAGTCACGATTAAGCTACAACCTTTGAATCCCATCAGGAAAAGTACATTATTTATCCTTCAGAGTGGTGTGAATAAATGAGAGCTGCATCCTAAACCCACTGGGCAAGGAGAAATCATGTTGATCGGGATAAATACAACAGAAAGGAGTGAAGTGGGTTTAATCTGATTTAGACTGCCTTTTTTTTTTTTTTTAAAGGGGGAGAAAAACGTCCAACAGGCCTGTAAGTCCCTACAGGAAAACAAAGTTTCCTGTGAACACATTTTTAGGAATACAACTGGTGGCGAATGGCAGCAGAGTGGGATAACACTGTAACAAGAACCGTCTGGCTATTTTCACAGCGTGGAAACGGGGCCGGTGTGCGCTAGCATTTCGCTGGGCCAAAGGAACAAACATACCCTGTTAGAGCCGTGAAAAAAAAAGCTACGGTAGCACTAGCTGTTCTATTCATTTCTACTCCTCCTTTTCCCTTTCCGTGCGAAGAAAAATTAACTGGGAAAACAACACGTCGGAGAGGGGCTGCCGTGCTGTAACTACCTACCGCCGCAATCTCGGCCCGACCGCACATCTCCAACGGCTGGCTGCTCCTCTCTCTCCTCTCGTCTTTTCTCCTTCTTCTTTTCCCACCCACACCCCGGTTTTCCGTAATTAAATCATCGCTGGGCTCTCATAAGGCGCTGCGGTCCGGACAACAACAATTCCAGTTTCCTCTTCTCGCCTCCGGCCGTCCATAGAGAAAGCGAGAGAGGCAGGCAAAGAGGCGAAGACCGTGGTAAGACTACGCAAGTTTGTCTGCGCTCGGATCCAGCCAGCGCAGGCCCTTCCCCCCTCCCCGGCCGACGACCAGCACTGTCAACCGGGCCAGAGTCTGACACGAAGCTTCCGCCGCGGCCTTTCACAATAAAACAAGAATTCGTTTGACGAAGTCACGGTAAGCAGGTTGAAAGGCTGTAGACGGACTTAGTTTTCAACAAAACAGAAAAAAAAAAATTTATGCAGCTGTTTTATCATATTTGGTGTTTGTGAAGCACTCTGGTTTTGAACAAGGGGCAACCTCCAGAGCTGAACAAGGAAGCAGGAAAAAAAAACTGCATTTCTTCGGGTTTCCTTGAAGGAACTGCAGGCCCTGTTATATCCTAAAGACTTCATAGTACCTTATTATCCTAACAGAGCACTTTGCTCTCAGACTGCTGGCTTACTTGTGGTTCCTAGAGTTTCTAAAAGTAGAATGCGAGGCAGAGCCTTCAACTATCAGGCTCCTGTCCTGTGGAAACAGCTTCCAGTTTGGATTTATGAGACAGACACTCGCTCTTCTTTTAGGCTCAAAACTTTCCTTTTTGATAAAGCTTATAGTTCGGACTGGATCAGGTGACCCTGAACCTCCCTTAGTTACACTGCAATAGGCTTAAGGTGTTGAGGGGCTTCTCACAATGCACTGAGTGTTTCTTCTTCATTTTTATATACCACTACTGCATTTAATCAGTAGTAATGATTAAACTCTGGCTCTTTCTTACCATAGTTTACCTTTTGTCCTGTCTTTCTCTGCCCTCTTTCCCCTCACCCCCAACCAGTCATGGCGGATGGCTGCCCCTCCCTGAGCCTGGTTTCCTTTTTAACAGGAGTTTTTTTTTTCTTACCTATTAAAGGGGATTTTTTCCTCCCCACTGTTGCCAAGTGCTTGTTAACAGGGGGTCATCTGATTGCTGGGGTTTCTTTCTAATATTGTAGGGTCTTTACCCTACTGTATAAAACACCTTGAGCTGAATGTTGTGTGTTGTGTGTGAATTGGTGCTAACAGGGATAACAGGGAGTTAGCAGTAAAGTCACACAGTTTGTTCCTATAATATTCACAACTGCTGCTTAAAAATAAAAATAAAAAGTGTACTACCCCAACCAAATAAAATTAATAACTTGACTTTTAAGCAACATGTCTTTGATGTCATTCAGATGGATTTTCAAAATTTAATATTGCTATTAAGAGACAAAAGTGGGTTTTTTTTTTATTGTAGTAATGCAGTTTTAAAGTTATTTTTCTGTTCTGCATTACAGCTGGAAATGAAAACATTTATAGCCATTAGACTGATGTATGGGTTCGAAGGTTCCACCAATGGCTCGATCGGTTTCATTTTCATTTCTACATTAATAATCCAGGTTTCCCTAAAAATCACAACACCAATATTTTTGCCTATAACTTACATTATTCAGGATCTAAAAGAGTCTGTAGCATTATTTTCACCTGTTGTGGCATCTTTAAAAGTCAGTCGGTTGCCTCGAGTTATTTTGTAATCCTCAGCTAAAATATCTAGCCAAGGTTATAGCACCGTTACCTGATTTGCGTTCAAAATCACACACATGCAAAACGCTGTAGCAAACAAGGATATGCACTTAATTTGTAGACAATTATTGTACTTCCGGTTTAACCTTGTTGCTCTAACTTCAGATTAACAGCTCATCCTCCAGCTGTAGCGCCTGGTATCGGCCTCTTAAAGACCCAGACTTTCGCACAACATAGTACTTAATGTTTGTCTCCTCACCCAAGCCTTATCACGCCATGTGAAGTTCATTTTTAATTATAATTGTGCATTTTAAATAGTCTAAATAGAAATAAGCTAAGACTAGAGAATATTGATCAATCATTTTTTTTGACTGATTTCTGTTGATTACCTCGACAACAGGAATATGTTACACTCTGTGTGATCAGATAATGAGCTTGTTTTTATGCTCTATTTCAAAACTAATGAAAAATGGCAACAAAAAGACAAAAAAAAAGACGAGGCCGATATTTTATTCTGAAACCTACAAAGCTCAAAACAAGCATTTAACTAATCAGGATTGCGATTGTGTGATACAAGATCATATAGCAAGAAATATTAATGACAAAAGTTAGGATATCCATTCACATTTGCAAATGAATTTAAAGACACGTTCTGCTTTATCAGAGCAATACAAAAACAGCACGCTACAATAACAGACTTTGGAGATCTTATTTGGCAAAAATCCACACCCCTTTGTCAGGAGGAACCGTCTTCTTTTTTTAAGCTCTGGCACACAAAACATACGCTGCCCTTCAGCTGCTTCAAGTAACCAAGATCCACATTACACTTTGTTCATTGTAAAATTGAGGAAACAAACACACAAGAGTTGCATAAGAGCAATGAAGAGCTTTCTGTTATAATGCTTACAGCACACATTTTTAAAAACACTGAATTATAGTCACTAAAAAAAAAAGGGGAAAAAAAAAAGACAAAAAGTATATGTACATCCCTGAAAGAAACCGCAAACTCAGAGAGGAGATGGGAAAGAAGACGACATTCTGTGTGCTAATAGCTGTGCGAGCATAGTGCTGGGGGTTTTCTGATCTTCACACGGTCACGTCTGTCACTTCATTTCATCTTTCACACTAAAATTACACAAGTTCAAATTCATCCTATCAGCTCTCTCATGTTGCTTCTCACAGTCTCCCATACAGACATTTTTAATTCATTATTCTATGACAATATAGATTTATTTCTCAATAAATCTGATGGCTTACAAATTTCAGTACATTTTATTTGACAAAAAGATAATACTAATGTGTCCGCAGTTGTTGGATCATGGGCAGATAGCTGCAGCTACATACACACTACTGTATTTTCATAGGAGAGATGCCCTTTGGCAGCTTGGTCCAATGGTCAAGGAGTTGTTTTTACTATACACAGCTAATCCTTATTTACAATATAATTATTCACCTGTGATCGGAGCTTCAGCAGAGGCTTACCTTCCTCCTTCACAGCCCTGCAGCAACCACACAGTGGAAACATTTCGACTCCACCTACAAACCATCGTCATATCAAAGGCATGGGTAGAAAAGGTGAAGCATTAAGCAGGTTTAAAACGCATAGTCCTTATCAGCCATGTCGATCGCCCAGGCAAACTTCTCTCTCTGGGTTTTGTTGTAGATCTTCTCAATGGGAACCCCACACTTCTTGCACCTGGTGATGAGGGAAGATGAACCAGTTCAGGAGGGGGGGGGGGGGGATGGCCAGCAGAAATGAAGAGTGGTTAAAAAAAATGCTTCTGTATATTTACAGTTTCAGATTCTCTCTCTCCAGATCTCAATTTGATTTTTTGAGTGTTTCACTTGCCAAAAAAAGACATAACACAGGAAAAACAATTTACAGATGAATTCGACTTGTTTTTCCATAGATTCCACGCATATTGTGAAAACCTAATTTCAAATTCTTTTGGCCACGATAATCATGCAGTGAAAGTCTGCTGTTATGTCAATACTAATGTCGGACTTTATTTTTATGTTACTATCAGTGGTGATAAATTAGCAGTGGTTTGTTGGGTATTTGTAGTTTTATTTATTTATTTTTTTTAACTAAGTGGGAAATAACTATCACTTTCAGATATGATTGATATCTCTGACTTGGAGACTCTGTAAGCTGTTTGTATTTGGCTTTTAGGGTCTAAACATTGTGGAGTGAGAGGCATGCCACTCACTAAGTCCATGAAGAATATCAGCAAGTCAGCTGGAAACAGAAAACTATCTGGCGACACTGTGTCTGTTTTCTAAGACAGTTCATATGCACAGTACACTGAACTATGGTGGTATGATGGTAAAACTTTGACCCACTCTTGTTGCAGGGTACTGGTACCTTTTATTTTTCCAACCGCAAGCATTTTGCTGTGTTTGGCGAAAACCAAACACCTCATACCCAACTGTCAAGCACAATGGTGGAGGGGAGACCATTTGGGCTTGTTTTCCAGCCACAGGACCTGGGAACTTTGCAGTCACTGAGTCCACCATGAACTCCTGTGTACACCAAAGTATTCTAGAGTCAAAGCTTTGAAAGCTAACGCTTGGCCCAAATTGGGTCACGCAACAGGCCAATGATCCTAAGCACAGCAGCAAATCTATAACAGATTAGCTGAGAAAGAAAAAGAGCTGAGGTGTTGCAACAGCCCAGTCAAAGTCCAGACCTCAGCCCGATTGATTGCTGTGGTGAGACCTTAAGAAAGCTGCGCATAAACAAATGCCCGCAAGCCTCAATAAAATGAAGCAATGTTGTAAAGAAGAGTGGGACGAAATTCCTCCACAATAATGTGAGAGACTGACAGAGTCATACAGAAAACCATTGCGTCAAGTTATTGCTGCTAAAGGTGGTTCTGCAAGCTACTGAATCACAGAGTGTACTAGTTTTTAAGAACTTTCTTTTTCAAATGACTGTAATTTGAAAGTCCTAAAACAAAGGTGCTTGGGATTTTCCTGGATTCTCTTTTCCTAAAATGAAACCAAATTTTACAAGGCTGCTGCCTGTGGCAGGCTATAACACATATTTATCCAGCCATCCATTTTTTTAACTGCTTATTCAGTTCAGGGTCGCAGGGCGGCTGGAGTACACACTGGACATGCTGTCAGTCTGTTGAAGGGCTAGCACAGAGAGGCTGATAATCATTTGCTTGGTAAGCTCTGTAGATATCTCATTACTGGGACTTTTGGGTAGACCTCCCATCAATTGATGCACATCAATCAAACACACAGCTTCTGACTTTGTAGATGTTACACTAAGAAATCAGCCGGGGATCCTTCCTGAGACATAATGGTTCATATTTAGAGCTCAAACCTGAAACCTGCGGATCAAAAACTACTTCACTTAATCTAACGCTAACAATCGCACTTTACACACTTCACACATCTTTACGTGACAGTTGAGGGCAAATAGCAGAAAATGTAGCAAGAATGGAGACGCAGCAGAATAAAGACAGAATGATTTCTGATTGGACAGCTTTGGAAACCATAACACGATAAACATGATAAATATGGTGTCGGGGATTCGGAGTGTGGTTTGGACTCTCGGTTGGTATTAATGTTTAATTTCTGCTTCTGTTTAGTGTTTGAAGTTTTGATCTTTGTGTTGAGGTTTTGACTTCTTGCTTGTGTTTTCATGTTTAAGTGATTCATTTCTGTTTTGTACTCTTATTACATTTTGGTTTCTGTCCTCACTCCGCAGTGTTCTTCTGTCTCATGATTAGTGTGAGCTTCTTGTCTGTGTTTAGCAGGTTTGTTGGTACGATTGTTTCCTCTTTTATTTTGATAGTTTCTACTCTAGTCTCTTCTTTTCACTCTTTCTTTGTTTGTCCTGATTGGGTCTTTTGTTTATTACCAGTGTGTGTATGTGTGTGTGTGTGTGTGTGTGTTCACTTCGTCACAGCATCTGTTGTGTTTCTCCGTGTATAAATCCCTGTGAGCTCTTGTGGTTTTGGGATTTTCTGTTTATCGTTTTAGTCTCTGTTAATTTTGAACTTTGTTGGCAGCAAAAATAAATCTGTTTGAATCTGCCTCCAGCCTCCTGCATTTGGTACTCTGTATTCTGTCAATTTGTCCCTTTCTTAATTTTTTATTTGTCTTTTTTTATCCTACAATTAACTCCTCAAATACAACGTAAAAAGAAATAACATAATAATAAAAAAATGCATTATATTATATGTTGCTATGTGGATTATTTAATTTTAAAAGAAAAACACAACTTTCCTGCTTACGTCATCCAAAGGTTAGAGCTGTTATTCAGATGTAATTCAATGAGTTTAGTGTCCCATGACTAACTAGCTAAAATTGACATTTTCTTGCAGTTGAGCCACTGCACCTTCATCTGTACCCATTACTCACACATACCACAGAATACACCACGTTCCCATGCACCACCCTTTATGGGGGTCCCATCCCTTGTGCCCTACAACCAAGCAAATCACGGAGGACTCCTGTATCCATTGTGCTTGAGGAGGAGGCTCTCCATAAATAGCTGTGGGGCATCGGTTAAGGAGGGTGGACCACCGTGTTCCCCCTCTCTGTGGCCAAGTCCCTCTATTCACCCACAGACAGCTCCTCATTGACTTCCCACATGGAGGAAGGAGGGCTGTTTTGCGACGCTCCCTGGCTTTCAGAAACAAACCCCATTGTTCCTCGTGCTCACACACTTTTCTTCCTCTTATTTTCCTTTTGCAGCAGTTAGCTTTTTTGCCTGAGCTGCTCCTTTTCCTACAATGCAAAAGCATTTCCTGCCTTTCTGTCACCAAGGGTAGATATGGGCTGGACATGCCCACCCAGAGGCAGCCAGCCCATTTATCAGTAGGGGTGTTGCTCATAATGTCATAGTTCAAAAAAGAAAAACCGCAATCAAATAATAATTAACAGCTAATAAACGCAGACACAGAATGTCTGCTGTGCGCAATAAATACCATGCAACAGAGATGCGTGGATCCAGGTAATTAAGCTTGGAGGTTCCCAGAGCAATCTGTTTGTTCTCCTCTCTGTCTGTGGCCTGCACCTGGAGTTTCATCAGCTGCTCCTCTATCCTCTGTACAGCTTTACGCTTCACCTCCACAGCCCTTACAAAGAAAAACAAACATAGGACAGAGAGAAGGAAGAAGAAAGATACACAAGGAGCAAAGAAAAACAAAGACAGAGACGTACAAAGGCAGGGAGACACAGAGAGAGGAGGAATCATAACGACGGACTTTAAATGTCCTGGACACTATTTAAACTTTATATACCATCAGGGACAAAGATGGTTAAGTAATGAAGTAACTGATCAGAGTCTCTTGTACTGATTAGCAGCGCTAATGCTTTCTTACTTTTTGCTCTTGTCATCATGGGAAGCCTTGTGATCAGCTTTGGCAGCCTTCAGCTGCTTCCTGGCTGCTGATAGCTGATTCTGCTTCTCATCGATCTGCAAGCACAACAAATGCACAGTGAGCGAAGCGTCCCGAAAAAGAGTGGACGGCTTCATCTTTAATGGGCACAAGAAAAAAAGCCATTTACTAAAAGCGTGCTTACGGAGGGATAACAAAAACAAAAACAGCTGCAGCGCAGATGTTTACCTTGTTCTGAAGGTTTTGCATGGATTTCTCAAATGTTTTTGGCGGAGCTCTCTGGTGGTTGCACAGAATGGCCACTGCCCTGTTGGCTCGGTTGTACGACAAGATCTTTGCTGGGATGCTGTCATCAGCTGTCGATCCGAAACAAAAAAACAATCTAAGAGGTGAAGTTTAGAATTGTTGAAATTTAAAAAGGTTCAAACTGCTAGAGGTGTTTAAAGGCAGGTTTCAGTCCATTTTTTTTTACTCTACAGCAGCAGAAGACCAGACCGGGTACCAGACAGGCCAGCAAAGAACAGGAAACTCAGGCTACAATTTGCATACATCCAAGGCCAAAAGGGGTCCAACCTGAGACTAGCACGCTATACCTATTAAAGTGGCCCACGAGTGTATATTGTACACCTGAAGAGACTGGCATTAACTTTTTAAATGGGCTATAATGTTGTGGCTGACTTTGATGAGCTGCTATAAGACCGCATGAAGCTGCTGTCACTCACGGCAGGTAAGTTCCTTGAGCTGCTGTTGCAGGGTGATGGAGGCGTTATAGGTACGGAAAACCTTGGCTGTAAGTCCATCCATTAGCTCCTGTAAGTGCTTATTTAGAATAGAAGTCTGCAGGGAACACAGAGAAGAAGGGGGAACAAGGCTACTATTAAGCAGAGCAGCTGAATCGGAATTATACAAAGTATTACAATTAGAAATGTAAACACGTCGCTTAAAGTGAAGGCAGATATTTGTGTGTGTTCCTCACATTGAGTCTGTCAAAGAGGTCATCTTCAGGCTGCTTGTTTTCCAGAAACAACTGGAGGTTTTTAAAGACCTGATAAGAGACAGTAGCAAAGATTTACTCAGCCTGAAATCAATCACGTTAACTTTTAAGCCGTGTTCACGGACGCACTGACACATTGCTACCAGCAGAGGGTATCAGCTCATTTCTCTCCACGATGACAAGTGCAGGTGGTTCATGAACTGCAGGTCAGCGTGCTTTATGTGAGTACTTTTTAAACTGGTATTTAAGAGGAAGTGTAGCCAAAGCTGAAGAATTTGCAATAAAAAACTAAACACTGCACTTGAAGGTGTGTGTGTGCGTGCGCGTGTGTGTGCGTGTGGTTGAGTGGACTCTGGTAATAGCAGGAAACAGACCACCCTGGGAGGCAGAGCTGACGGAAAACATTTTCTTTCTGATCACCTGCCTGTGCAAACATCCTCCACAGATTAGAAAATTCTTATCTCATTAACACTAAATTCCATATCTCTCATTGCACAACCAAGCACCATTTAGTGCTGCAACACACAGTACCAGTCAAAGGTTTGGACACACTCACTCATTCATATCAGTGGGTGAGTGTGTCCAAACTTTAGACTGGTTATTTCTTCCCTCATGAACTCCTTCCCCTTCTCATTTCCTTCCTCACCCTTTTCTCCACAGGTATTTTGTTGTAGTAGCGGATGGAGTCTTTTCCTAAAAAGTCAAACTCCACGACATACTCCTGGTCATCCAGCTTGGCGTACAGTTTGATGTGTTCCACTCGTAACGAGCAGCAGCCGACAGTGTCCGCTGTCTCGCCTTCCTCCTTTTCGTTGCCTGCCCTCAGTGCCAGCTGCAAGGCAAACGCCAAACATCACGATCATAATCACGACTTCAGGGCACAATATTTATTTACAGAATTTATTTAGGCCCTGGGATGAAAGAGCGATCTGTTCAGAGTGTGACCCGCCTTGGGCCCAATGGCAGTTGGGGATAAGCGCCATCTCACCCACATGACCCTGAATAGGATGACTGGTTAGGAAAATGAATGGATTGCATTTTCTTGGCTTTTATTCTTAGACTTGGTTTAACAGTGGAACTAAAGAAGCACCTATGATTTGTGGAAATTAACTGTAAATTTCAGTTCATTAGCAGAGACCGCATCTTCAGTTAGCTCAGGGTATGTTTATTGAAAGAGAATGGCACGTGGAATAAGATTGTATCTAAGCCTGAAACTGTGGTTTGGGGCCTCAGTGAGGACTGTTAGCAGATCTCCAAAGAACACATCCCCCAGAAGCAGCGATAACTGAGCACTGCAATGATCTCAAAGATGGCTGAGAATATATGACTAGCAGACTTGCGATGACCAGCGGCCCATGATCAGATGGTCTGGGATCCCGTTTGTGTACAAAGGATGTAGCTGCTCCAATACAGAAGGAAAGGCCAGAGTAGCCAGAAAATGGGAGAAATTCCGGACATGGAAGTGTGAGAGGAGCCGGAATCTGGTAGCGATGTAGCCGGACTCAGCGATGAACAGAGGGCCTGAAAGGGAAGCATGCTGGGATTTTTGAAAGTAATGGGCTTGTAAGCACTTAGGGGCGAGTTTATCTTGGGACAGAATAAGGACAAAGGGCTGCCTGATAGGTTATTTTTGCTTTGCTTGTGAGAGAACATTGAAGAGAAAGATCAGAAACGAGAAGTTGAAGGGGGGAATCTGACACTGAAGGCCTTTAATGAGTAGTGACAGCTTAGATAATGTAAAAGCTGAGGAGGGGGAACCTGTGAGTAATTTTGCAAAGAACGTGCTGCTTCTAAGATTTAATTGTGGGGATTTTGATAGAAAGGGACCGATGTGTGTACGACACGAAGCCAGCCAATGCAGAGATGTTGAAAGAAGGGAAGAAAGAAGAGACTGAAGCAGGAATGAAAGGAACAAAATGAATTCCAGTTTGCTGGGGTGCAGATCTCGAATACTGTGGCTGAAAATGGAGGCACTGACATCAGGCCTGCCTCTGCATGTGGGGCCACGGTTCTGAACGTCTGGAGTGAGAGACGAGACGAGGAGTCAGCAACGGCATTGTGGTGGTCTGGAATGTGTCCAGCTCTGAGTAGGAATTGGTGAGTGACCGACAATCACGTAAGACAACACACAAAGGGCATGACGGATGCCTGCCTCCTGATATTCAGATTAATTATCCCCAAGAGTTCACATCGCTTTACACTGATGACAGATTTGCCGTTTCATCCCGCTCTTTTCAGATCCACTACTTGCTACAATCAAAGCTACTGTAAAATCTGTTTTTCTCGCTTGCTGCACTCATCATCGTTTTTTTACTTACCTTGTCTATGAAATACAGGGCCACGGCTCTCTGCCTGATCCTCATCTCCTTTGATTTCCAGTCCTCTCTATACTGAGTACGGATGCGATCCACACACTTCTTTAAACGGCGGGCAGTTTCATATTTCTGCCAGTCCTTCTCACCCTGCACAAACACACACACACACACACACACACACACACACACACACGCATGTCCCATCAAGGGGAAACTAGTAAGGAAAAGGCTACTGGGAGAAAAAGGGTGTGAGAGCACGGATACCTTGATCCTGGAGCTCGGGTTTAACATGATGTACTTGATGGAGCCCTGGATGTTCTCTGTCCATGATGCTAACCAGGTCACTTTGTTGTCATGCCGAACCTCCTTCCATTTTGTGCCTGGGGGAGGTCTGGGGTGCTTGGAGTCCCTACAGAAAAAGAGTCAGGTTTACTAAACAGGTGCAAAACACGTTGGCGTGTTTTACCTGATGTATGTTTGCAGCTTTTTTTTCTGCTGATTTAAGCGAATTCCTCACAGGTACAAAAAAAAAAAAATGAAATCACTAATCTTTTTTTCCCGTGGTGTAAACACCACAGCTGTGAGACAATAGTGCAAAGAGTAAAACAAACCCCGCCTTCCAGTATGTGGGGGTCAACATGTCCTCCCTGGCTCGTGTTATTGTTTGCACGGATCCAGTTTACACTGACAGGAAGACCACCTTTGACACGGTGCCAGAAGCGCAAGCGTGTGTCAGTGATACATCTGCCGTACTGTATACGCGACAGGCAGCACGTACATTCTTTTACCCGGTGTTTTTCTTTGATGGCAAAAAACTGAAACAATTTAGCTTTCCCATAAACTCTCTCTCACACACACACACACACAAACACACACCCTGCCAAGGCGAAACAGCACCATTCCCACAGTCTGTAAATAAATCCAGCAATCACCAAATCATAACTAAAAGTCAGAAGAGAAAACAGAAGCTGAACAGGGAGAGAGAGGTGACAAATAAGGCGATCACTGAGGGGTACATGCCTGCGACCTTCTGACAAACACTTCAAACACACTAAAAGCCTCGTCAGTTACTCTTTATTAGATTCTGTTTCCACAAGCACGCATCTTCTTACCTTACCCTTTAACTCTCATCATCTTTCAGATGACCTCACCTAAAATGGTTTCACAGGGCCACCTTGTGGTACGACTCATAACTAAACCCAACAACAACATCAACTTCTCAGATTTGATGTTTTTGTAATGCCACCCCCCCCCCCAAAAAAAAAAGGAACTGTTAAAGATCACGGCAGACAGGGTGGTGATAACGATGGCAAAGAGATTTCCTACTTGCTGCAGTTAATAATGATGTCTTCAGGTCTGATGCGCCGCTTCAGCATGCCCATCTTTGGATGGTCCCCTCGTCCTCGGAAAAGGCCCGGCGGCTCGATGCGGAAGTTTCCGATCCTCTCCTTGTGGTTGTCCATGATGCAGAAGCCATACTCCTGAAGGAGCCGCTCGTTTTCCTCTTTGATTTTCTACAAGGCGCATGAAACTATATTGAGAGATTTCAGAGCGTTTTCAAGGCTGGGAGAGTGAGCGTGACTGCAGCAGGCCTACCTGTTTCTCTTCTTTTGACATCTGTTTCCGAGCTTCTGACTGGGCCTTGAAGTACTCGCTCATCTCACGGAAGTCGCATTTATTCAGGTCAGTGATTAATGACTTCTCTTCTGATGTCATTTCCTAAAATAAAATTTAAAAAACATGTGAAGCCCCATTTAAATACTTGGAACTTCACACTATCTGTAGAACCAAGTCCACTTTCCTCACCTTCCTCCAGTCTTTATAGAAATTCTTCCTAAAGATGTCTTTCGTGGTGTATTCATGATCCAACATTTTGGCAAAAAAAGTGGCAACCTCCTCAGCAGGAGCGCCAAGCTTCATAGGCTTACCTACAAATACAGGAAATGACATTATTTGGACCAAAAAAAAAAGGATTCATAATTGATTGAAATACAATTTTTATACAAACGGACTCACCATCATAGTAAAATTTAACTTTGTCCGGCAAAGGTTCATATGGCGGTGCGAACACTGGGCCTTTATGTTCAAGGAAGCGCCATTTGGAGCCATCGGTATATCTTTCCTCCTCCCACCTAATCACCACAAACAACAACACAATGCAACCTGTGAGAGAAAAGGAAAAGAAAACACATTTTTATCACTGCAACTGGTCAATGTGTGCCTGAAACTAACTTACCATTTCCACTTTTCGTCTTCCTTTTTCACTTTCTTCCCCTCTGTTAATTTTTTGTCTTTTATCTTCTTTTTGTGCTTGATGCCCTAAAAAAAAATGATTCAACAAAATAAATCTACAGGAGATCCACAGCAGACCCTCCAGCCTGGAGAATGTGACGACATATTTGTCATTACAGTGTGTGAAAATGCAATAAACCTCGTCCTCCTCGTCTTCTTCGTACTCATGTTTCCTCTTCTTGGCCTTTTTCTCGTGTTCCACCTTGACTTTTTTGGGCTTGTATTCATATCTGCAGAAAATCACACTGATGCATGAACAACCAAAGCTGAACGGCAACTACAGGGGTTTTGGATGAATCTGAAAATGACACCTACTCTTCATCATCACACTCTTGTTTGGAGCTCTTGTTGTGTTGGGGAGAGGGGTAGAAGCCATTGTCTTCCTCAGGTTCGCTCTTAATGCCAGCGGGGCTTCTGTCTCTAATTGACACATTGAAGATTTGGACATTGGGGAAAAAAAGAAGACATTGGGCTGCAGTTTAGTAAATGATGACAAAGCAATAACTAATGTTTAGTCTAATTCTTTCCAAAGCTGATTCATGATTACTTTTTATTTTAAACACAGTGCTGTGCATAAAGTCTTGAGCCGGCCCCTCATTTCTTTAAATTTTTGCTAGGAAAATGGGAAGTTTTCAGCTAACAGCTCTTTACCTTTTGGGTGCAAAAATGCCGATCAGGCTGTGTTATCTCTTGGCATTTCTCTTAGATTTAACTAAAGAAAGGGGAGAAAAATGTTGTGCTTTGTGACAGGATGCTAGTAACAAAGTGTCTGACATACAATTTAAAACTGGGTTTTTGCTAAGTTGCCTGTTACAGACAGTCATGATAGTGGTTAATCCCTTGAGTTAGGTGCCTTTTCAACTCAACTGACAAAACAAAAAACAAAAAAAACTTTAAAGTGTGGTTCCTTGGAAAGCAGAAACATAAATAAATGGGGTGGCTCAAGACTTTTGCACAGTACAACAAAGTGATGGCATTTACCTTACATAGCCGTTTTCCTTCTCCCTTTTAGGCTTGTCTAAATGAGATGATTGAATCTGAGGGAAACAGGGGAAAATATACAAAAATGTTAAAAACAACTGTTAAACTTTAACGTAAAGTCCGAGCTAACAGGAAACCAGAGGGGCTCTGTGTGCTCGCTACTATTTGTTTCTAATGAGGCCAACCTCTCTGGAGGATTTTGAGAAACATTAAAAGAGAATTCAGTCACAATATTTACTCCAAAGACGTATTAAGCCTTTCTTTAAAGGCTTAGTGACTACCCGTAAACAAACCTTCTCGTCTCGCCTCTTCTCTTTGTCTCTGTCTTTGTGTTTTTCTCTGTGTTTGTCTGAGCTGCCGTCGCTGTGCTTCAGCTTCTCTTTGTCTCTGTGTTTCTTCTCCGAGTGCTCCTTATGCTCGCTAGAACACAGACGACACGAAAGGCAGAGATCGAGCGTCAGAGGTCAGACAAGGTCCAGATGCACACACACGGAAGATGTCATCACTAAAAAAAAACTTTATCATTATTATCACACAAAGGAAGCGTGGAATGGGCTGTCTAAAATAATAGACAAAGTAAGGGCTCAGCTGTGGCCCTGAACTACTTAGAACAGACAAAAAGAAAGCATAACAAATCCGAACGATTCCGAGATTTAAAGCTTTCGTTGTTAAAATTAATTTGAGGTGGCTTGATTCATTTCAGTTAAATCAACAGTCCCTCACTGAGCCTTTCGTGTTGATTGAAAAAGCTTTAATGTGTTTGATACTGAGGAAATTCAATTTGGATTTTGCCATCATCCTAATTTAAAATGCTCCTATAGCGCTGAAAGGATGAATACATACTATTAATAAGACTTAACTCTGAAAACCGGCTATTGTAAGAGATGTCACATATAAAGGCAGATTCAAGTGATGTGTACCAGTCAACCAAACGACTGAGAGGAAGTGACAGACATCCTACCTGTTGCTGTGCTTGACTTTCTCTCGCTCCTTGTCTTTTTTGTGATCTTTGTGTCTGTGCTCCTTGTCTTTGTGCTTGTCTTTGTGTTTGTGAGTGTCTACAGTACAGGGGAGAAATCAACTTGTTGAGAAGCGTTTAAATATCAGAACACAACACACTCCTTTACATCTGGCTGTTTACAATTTAGATGACTTTTTAGGAGGTCTCCATTCACTCGCCGCTTTATCAGGTACACCTATTCAACTGCTTGTTGTCACAAACATCAGATCAGCCAATCACACCGCAGCAGCTCAGTGCTTTTAGGCATTGAGACATGGTCAAGATGATCTCCTGAAGTTCAAACTGAGCATCAGAATGGGGAAGAAAGGCGATTTTAGGTGATTTTTAATGCGGCGTGGTTGTTAGTGTCAGATGGGCTGCACTGAGTATCTCAAAAACTGGGCTTTTCCAGCACGGCCGGAGGTTGTTGATGCCAGAGGTCAGAGGAGAATGGCGAGGCTGCTTCGAGCTGACAGAAAGGCAGCAGTAACTCGAATAACCACTTGCTACAATCAAGGTATGCAGAAGAGCATCTCTCAGCAGGAGAAGACCACACTGGGTGCCACTCCTGTTAATTAAGAACAGGAAAGTGAGGCTAAAATGTGCACAGGCTCACCAAAATTGTACAAAAGATTGGGCAAATATTTTCTGGTCTGAGGAGCCTTGATGTCTGCTGTGACATTCAAATGGTAGGGTGAAACTTGGCATGAACAACATGTAAGCATGGATCCATTCATCAAATGGCCTCCACGATCACCTGATCCCAATCCAACAGAGCACGCTATGGTATCGATGGATGGACGGATGTGTATGGATGTGTGACCGTATCATGCTCCCAGCACCTTGCTGAATCTGTGCCATGCAGGGTCCAGCCTGGTATTAGCAAAGTGTACCTGATGAAGTGGCTGGTGAGTGTAAATGCCTCGGTAAGGCTGCAACAAGTCTGGCTGAGAAGACCCGTCTTAAGGACAAACTCTGTAACAAATCCGTTCCCTTACTTCTTCTTACGTTCCCAAAACTCACACAAACACAAAAATGAAGAGCACGTTTAAACTTTGACAACAAACATACAAAAATCTCTTAATACATGCAGAGATAACTGCTATGAGAAAAAGAACTTGGCTGGCAGGAGATTGGGGGGGTTGAGGGGGGTGTCAGTGTGTTGTATACCCACCCACTAAAGCATCACTCCTCCACTTGTATTTTCCACATAGATCCATTTTGTTTTCATACACTCCTGCTGCCAGCCAAATGACTAGTCTGTAATGATTTTGCATGTTCTCCTAATATTAAAATGTTTCCTGCTGAGTGAAATCCCCCCTAAGGTAGACCTGAAATGGCCTGATCATCACCTTGTGACTCCCTGTTGTCATGGCAGCTTAATAACAGCATAATCAACTATTGTAATATACACAGCAGTTTAAAATAAAAACTAATTTCCCACAGCCAGCTTTGCTTTGCATCAAATCAGGCAGCAAATAAAGCTTTCAACAAAAAGCTGCTCCCAACTTTATTGGGGTAACCTGCACTGCTGTGTGGAGGTAATCATTTGAGTAAAAAAATAAAATTAAAAAAAAAGCACGTTTTTTTAATAATGCTGTGCAACTTTTTTTGTGTGCATGTGAAGGGCTTGAAGTTTTAAACTCATGTGTGAGCATTCCCCGATAGCAGTGCAGATAAATGTATCTTAAGCATGGATGGAGGCAGAGCGCAGGTGGCGGTGAGATAGGGGCAGGGAGAGGCGATAAGCGCCCAGCTCTCGCCTCCATATCACGGCAGACAGTTGGCTGTGTGCTCGGCGCCCTGCCTGCTTCATACAGAAAAAGAAAATGGCGCAGAGACTAAGTCCTCAGCCCCAAATCGGCTACTTTCGGCTCCAAAATTCGTTGCAATTGCACGCACATATCACCAGTCTAAAGCATGCAAAATTTACACGACGCCAGGCCCTTTCGGAATACCCCGTCAGATTGAAAAATCGAAGCTGGCAAGTGTGCATTTCAGACCCTGTTTTTGAACAATAGCCGCAAGAGAGTGGAGGAGAAGGGACTTAGTCTCTGGGACGCCATTTCTGTCCTTTAAAAAACTAACAGTAGACAGGTTCCAGCTGGAAATCAGGAGTAAATATGAACAAGAAAATCCTCATTAGAGGACCTACCGCTTCCTTTAGATCCGGAATTGACCTGAAAATTATGAAAAAAATATTTTTAATATTTCAATTTTAAAAACGCCGGTAGCTCGGTTATTCAAGTTTCAATTGGAATATACACGGAGCCTAGGAATACGCGTATTTTTCTACAATAAAAGAGCCAGGAGAGCACAAAACGTAAAAGTTTTCCCCAAAAATAACAGAGCAGTCCAACTTAAAGCGTCAGCTAATGTTAATTTGCGCTTATTTCATATCCTAGCGATTAATACTTGCGTTATGTCTGTTATTGCCGAGAGAATTTATCCCAAACTGTACATAAGACACTAATTGTCGCCCAAGAGCTACCTGGGAGTCCCCGGGTCCGTGATCGCCACTCATGGTCAAGTTGTTTTTGTTTGTTAAGCAGGTAAAGTTGGTAAGAGCAGACAGCTGTTAAAGGATGCAGCCGCACAGGATGCGAGGCTCAGGGAACCCTCACTGACAGCCTGGAATGGAGTCCCAATGTTTACCGACTGCGCATGCTCACCTCAACCTGGAAGAAGGTTGTGCGTGGTCCTTACCATTGCTACCAAAACATCTTTACTGGGTTAGTGCGGACTCTGCACCCTTTCTAATCACTTTTTTTTTTTTTTGGTGCGTTCACACGCAGGTTTAAAACGTTTCAGGCCACCTGGTATTAGCTCTAAGCAAAACTAAAGACTGAATTTAAGACAAGACACAAATGAAATGACTCAGATTCACAGAACAAAAGTGGTAGAAAATTTTATTTGTTTTACATTATACCGTCATGACAAGCTGCACCATCTATCTTCACATGATTAATCCAGCATTTCATATAAAAAGCACATTCACACAAACTGTATGCACACCTTCTAACTACAATCTCACATGACACGACAATAGCATGATTCCTTTTAAAACAAACAATCTGTACACGAGTCTCTTCCTCTAGTAAAAATTTATAATCCTGCTCAGAGAAACCATTATCAAGTGATTCACAGCGGGAAACAAAAAAAAACAAACAAACATTTACAGTACATTTCACAGGTAAGCGCAACTGTAGTTGTGCTTACTTAGACTTCCTTCTTTTGGCCTGCGTGGGGCTCGCTCCAGCTTCTGTCAAAGAGAAGATTTCTATTAAGAAAATGCTAGCAGCTGTAGCTTGGATATAGTGACTGTTACTGTCTTTTATTAATTACCTTTTACAGACTGACTGTTTGCAGGCCTGGCTGATCTCTTCCTAAGGCTGCTGTCTGCTACTGGCTCCTCCTCCACTTCTTTCTCTGCCCGGGAGCTGCGTCTGCTTGGCCCCTTGGGCTTCTCCACAGAAGCTCTGGGAGAATCAGATAGAGAAAAGAAAAAGAAAAGAAAGGGAGAACGCAAGAGGGTGTTACCAAACAAACAAGGGTGCGAGTTAACTCTGCTCTAGTCAGAGAAAGATATAATACCAATCAGGACTCTGCTGTTTTTCCTCGTCTACCACAGATACTGTCCGTCTTCATCCCGACAGCATCCACTACGCTGACATGATCACTGCTTGTGTCTTTTCAGCACAAACGTGTTAAAATACATACCTTGAGACTAAGTTGATGGGCGTCTTTCTTTTCTTTGCCCATCTGTGATAGAAGTGGAAAAACAGCGGTAAACTATACACTGTGCTGAACAAACATAGCGTTACTTCCCCCACCATAATGACAATCCCCAGGAAAAGAGACATGGCCATAAAGGTCAGCGGGAGAGGTACAATTTGTTCTGCGATAGGCTGTTCTTTGTTTAACGTTTTGTCATGCACTAGTATAATTATATTGTTGCATGCTTATCATACATACCTGTTGCTGGGGCCACCTGGCTCATTGTTTTCACCATGTATCCCCCCCATGGCCAAGCAAATGAGCTCCCTGAGTTTCAGTGAAGCTGAAATGTCTAAGCATTTCTTCTTCAAGAGCATGAATCTTAAGATTAGGCCAGCGTTTTCAAAGATCAGTAGTAAGGGATACCTTAAAAACCCTACCCCATGAGGTATTACACAGCAATTCACAAACTGTAACAAAGAACAACAAACAAAACATCATCTTACCCCTGTTCAGAGCCGGTCAAGACCTCTTCACCTGACCAAAAAAAAAAAAAAAACAGGAATTATTTATGTGCCATCAGATGTCATTAGTCTTTTCTATTTACAAGATTAGTATTTTAACAACTCAAAAACAGTATTAACTACACTAACCTGTCTTCTCAGTGGCAGCAGGTTCCTGTGACTGTGGAACCTCTTGTTGAACAGGTGCTGGGAGGTGAAAGAACAAAATGGTTCAACTGACACATCTAAATAAATAAGACATTATTACTGATTGTTCAAATAAAGCCACATATGACATAGCTAAGTAAATGTATGTAGGGCGCTAAGCAGTGGACTCTCCCCACTATGGGAATCAGTTACCAGAGGGTTTGCACAGAGCATATGAAACAGAAACATTAATTACTACTTGATACATAAGGTATACATGTTTTTCTAACATGCAATGAGGGGTCCTCACCACATCACTGACACATGGTGCAATAAGCTACTCATGAGCTAATCTGCTTCAAAAATTCATGTAGCTCACAGCTGCATGTTTACCTGCGGTGGTCTGAGTGGTTTCAGCAGCTGCTGCAGCCGGTGGGATGGAGGACTCTACAGCTGTTGCAGGGTCAGACTGGCCTGGTGGAACTCCGCTGGGGTTAGCAGCTGGAGAGGATGTGGTTTGGGGACCCTCCTGAACAGGGCCAGGTGTGGCAAGGGTTGGAACAATGGACGGTAGGGGACTTTGTACAAGTGGGACCGTGGAGAGTGCAGCTGGAGAAGAAACGCCAGTAGACGTACCAACTACAGCCACAACAGGAGCTTGAGAAGTTACGGCCTGTGTTGGGGTTGAGACTGAACTCGGTGCATGCACTGAAGCCTGGCCAACAATCTGAGTAGGAGCAGTGACTTGACTAGGAACTGTGACTGGAGATGAGACTGCAGGCATATTAATGATGTTCGGAGAAACAACAGTAGTATGAGGTGCTTGTGCTTCAGTCTGAATGGCCGGACTAGCTGGAGGATGAAAGACCTGTGGTGGCACAGCCCCTGTATGCCCCTGTGCAGACCTTTCTACAGGACTTTGCTGGGAGTCTGCTGTAACCGAAACAGCTACAGCAGCCTGTGCAGGCTTACTTCTCAACTGGGCAGTAGGAGATGAAGAGACAGGGCTTTTCCGGACGGTGTTAACAGCCCCCGGACTAGAGCAGGGAGGAGGAGAAGCCAGAGGTGGCTGAAAGGGAGAAGATGCTGAAGGGCTAGGATGAGAAGATGGCTGTGGGACTGGGAGAGATTTCTGAGTAGAACTAGTCTCACCAGGGCTTTCTGTTTTGTTAGCTGCTGGGTTATTTTGCTGAGGAGCTAGGAGAGGTGCTGGGTTCGATGATGACATACTAGTGGAAATCTGGACCTGTCCAACAGCATTTCTAGTGGGCTGACTGCTGGTCATGATAGTCCCTAAGGACTGGGTGGAGCTTGAAGCAGGAGACAGCTGGATATTTGTATTTGACACCTGGATAGACCCCACCATTGTGACTGACTGAGATACCACTGTAGTATTGGGAGCCACATTTGCACCTGGGACCTGGAAAATTGGGTTGATAAATACAGGGGTGGTTGTGATGAACTGAGGAGGTCGGGGGGCAGAGCTCTGCTGCCGGATGTCCTGAGGTCTAATGTTCCTGTGAGGGACAGCCACCATGGTGGAAACCATAGATGTGGGTGGCTGTGAAGTGGAGGCAGAAGTGATGGGGTTTGAGGCAACAAACACGGTGATCTGATTGGGGGAAATGGTGCTAGAAGAGGCAGGGAGCTGTATGACTGAGTGGACACTTGTCACAGTCTTAGGACTAGAGCTTGGCTTAAGAGCCGAACCGGTTGAGTTTACAGCAGAGCTCGAGTTCGAACTACTAACAGAGGATGCAGAACTGCTCTGAATGGAAGCGACTGTACTGGGGTTTATACTTGTGGTGGCATTAGTGTTGGTACTGACTGTGCTGCAAAGGCTAGGTGCTTGATTTACATTTGAACAAGGAATGACACCAATGTTGGAAACTGGGATTTGGTTAAGGCTGGGAGTAGTATTGGAGTTCATGTTATTGGAAGGGAGTGAACTGGAAACTGAAGCAGGCTGTAAGTTAGGACTGCTAATAGGTACTGGGACAACAGGTTTGAGTTTAGCTTCAGTTTCAGGCATGTTAGCAACAGAGACTGCCACATCTGTGCTCTGGGAATTACTGTGAAGTGGCCTTTCTGGATCAAAGGCAGACTTAGGACTGTCCTTTCCCATCACATCCCTAACAGTACTACTCTGTATGGGTCTCAGTGACATGTTTGGAACACCTGTGTTATCCAGTAACTGGTTTAGAGAAGTCGGGGCTGCTCTGAGAGCAGGTGAGACCTCGGAGTCCTGTACAGGTGCCGAGTGTGTTGGCTGCCTATCAACGGCGCCAGCCTGCAGTTCCATGTCAGTTTTAGGCTGCTGAGGTGCAGGCAGACGGGGACTTGTCATTCTGGGTGCAGATAACTCTCTTAAAGGCTGCGACTGAGAGTGTGGCATCTGTCGCTGCTCTGCTGTTATCATTCCCTGACTATCCCTGACTCCATCACCAGGGTTACCTTGAATTCCATGAAGGGTGCTCTGGGTCTGCTGTGCCTCCATGCAACCACTCACTTGTGAAGGCATAGATACTGGACTTGGAGGTACTGAGGTAGGGCTTAGCATCATTGTTTGCCCCTGAGGGTTGACCAACTGCTGCTGGTGGGGAGCCACTTTTGTCCCCTTTTGTCTTCCTGGACTTGGGGTGGCTGACTTGCGGCTAGAGGCTGGGCTTGACCTCCTACTATTGCTAGGACTTGCCCTCTTACCCTGCACTCCAACTGGTTTGTCCTGTTTAGCACCCACGATCCCACCACCAGTACCAGCAGAAAATGGTTGCTGATTGTTGTTAGTGTTATTTCCACCTGCACTGCCATTGTTGTTGTTTCCTGGTAACGTTAAGCCAGGTGGGGCCTGTCCAATGGCCTTCAGAGTTGTTGGATTAAGACCTTGCTGATCAAATCCCCTGTTTAGGTTTGGCTGCCTGGGAGGCAAAGGAATGTTGATTTTGGGAGGAAACAGCCCTGCAATAGAAGCATTTAGCCTCTCAGGTGAAAGGTTAATTTCGGAGGGTTCAGTACTGGGTGGACGATTGGTTGGGGTGAGGGGATGGTGATATGGTCTGGGGCTGGCTCTGTTGGGGGTTTTAGGCCTTGAGCTCTGTGAGGTTGTGGGAACACTGGGGAAATGAAGACCAGACATGGGACCTCCTTGTTGAGGCTGAGTGGGTAACTGCTGCTGAGGACTAGCTCCAGTATGTTGGGGCATTTGTGCAGGACCAGGGCCTTGCTTCATCATGTGAGCGTTGGGGGCCTGATTGCCCACAATCTGTTGAGTCCCATTTCCTGGCTGTCCCCCCATTTCTGGGCCACTAGGCCTCTCCTGCTTCGGGTGGGCAACTGAAGGGGCTTCTTCAGATCCAGTGGCTTGGGGACCCTGCCCTACATCAGGATGGGACATTCTTCGTGCAGCCCCTGCATGCTAAAAAGTGGAACAGATACAAATTGTTTAACTGCAATAAAATAAATATTTCTGCTTTCAAAAGTTGCTTCTAATTTTCAAAAGTTAGAAGCAAATGTGCTAACACTGTGCTAACATGTATTTCAGCACAGCCCTCACCTGTGGGTTTACCATCAGGGGCATTCCTCTGGCTTTGTCAGGTGAGGGTGGTACCCCTCCAGGTCCTTGAAGGCTAATCATTACAGGCATGTTGCCTTGCTGTGAGACAGGATGTCTTTGCACCTCAGTTTGATTGCCCATTCCCCGGGGAGGGAGTTGCCCTCCTGGAGGGATGGGCATACGATTTTTTGCCTGCTCTTGCTGCATCTTCAGCATCATCATCATCTGCTGTTGCTGCTGCTAGAAAGTAAAATGGGGCTCACTGTTAAAGTATGAAAAGTTGTTGTGCTGATACTAAAAATTGTCAACAATGTACACAATATCATTACCTGCTGTTGCAGGTTGTGTGGTTGCTGTGTTTGCTGTTGTGGTTGTTGCTGCGGCTGCTGCTGAAGTTGATGAGGGTGCATTTGTGGCTGGCCTTGACCTGTAGTCTGCTGCACTGTCATCCCCTGCTGCCCCTGAGCATTCTGGAGACCTTGTATCTGTTGCATGTGTTGCATCTGCTGCTGTTGCTGCATTTGCTGTTGCTGTAACTGTTGTTGCTGCTGCTGTTGTATTTGTTGTTGTTGAATTTGCTGCTGAAGTTGCTGTTGTTGAATCTGTTGCATGTGCTGCATTTGCTGTTGTTGTTGCTGTGGTTGTTGCTGCTGCTGCTGCTGTTGTTGTTGTTGCTGCTGCTGCTGCTGTTGTTGTTGTTGTTGTTGTTGTTGTTGCTGCTGCATAAATTGCATGGGTACCTGCTGCAATACTCTCTGGTCTCCAGGCTGCCCAGGAAAGCCTAAGTAAAAGCATAATGAGACTCTTAAATATATTTAAAAAGATAGGTATTAAAAAAAAAAAGAAAAAAAGAATTAGCAACTAAAATGGGCACAAAATGCTAAAAAATGATCTGTTATTTACCTGCAGGCCTGTTAGCAAATTCAGGGTGTTTCTGGCCTGAGGTATCCAATCCCAAACCATGTTCACCACCCAGATTTGGCAATTCGGCATCATCCATACCAGGAGCCATTTCAAGACTACTAGGAAGACAAATTATTGAGGAATCGGACAATTAGCTGATGAATGATAAAAATGAACTGCACAGCTTGGCAAAAACAAAACTGCAACTACAAGTACAAATTATTACCCAAGTCCCTCTACTTGCTGTTGTCCTTCTCCCTCTTTAGGCTTCTTCTTGCGTGGTGGCTTCTTCTTTTTGGGTTTGGCTGGATTTCCCCCACCTGCTCCCTGTTTTCCTCCTGGTCCAAACTGGCTGGCAGAAATATCACTCTGAAGTAGATTGACCAGTAATGGGCTAGTCAGTGTAACATCTTTGCTAACAGGAAAACCGCCTGGCTGTCCACAAGGTCCCCCAATTGGCATCTGACCTGGAAACTGTGGGTTGAAATTCATGCCATGACCTGGAAAGTGTCCATTTCCCATCTGCATGTGCTGAGGGCCTCCCATCATGCTTTGCTGCTGCTGTGCCTGCATATCAGGGACCATTTGTTGAACTCCCAAATCTCCTGTCCCACTATTCGGATCCCCCATGGCATGTGAGTGTTGCTGAGCTGCCTGTTGTTGTTGCTGCTGCTGCATCATGGCCTGTTGTTGCTTCTGCTGCTGTTGTAACTGCTGTTGTTGCAACTGTTGCTGAATGAGAGGGTGAGCAGAAGGGAGTCTCATCTGTTGCCCATGCATGCCCATAGCTTGATTAGGATTTCCAGCAATAGGAACCTGCTGTGACTGTTGCTGGTTCATCTGCTGGTGCTGCTGCTGCTGCTGCAGCTGTTGCAGCTGGTGCTGTTGCATTTGCTGCTGCTGAAGTTGAGCCATTTGCTGTTGTTGTTGTGGAGTCATCTGCTGGGGGCCAACCTGGCCTTGGAACTGAGCCATATTACCTGGTACATTTGGAGAAGGGCCACGCATCATCGGTCCAGGCATAACCCCAGCTGGCATCTTGCCCCCAAAAGCCTGTTTGTTGCCTTGCATCTGGTTGGCAACCATTTGTTCCATCATTGAATTTTGTTGCTGCTGTTGCTGCTGTAGCAGCATGGCCTGGTGCCCTTGGCCTCCAACCATCTGACCCTGCCCATGCATCACCCCCTGGCCTTGCTGAGGCATCATCTGCTTGGGTGGGGTCATTCCTCCCCTCTGCCCAGGATTAATGGGCCTTGAGAGGACAGTTTGACCTGCACCCTGGCCTTGAACCATCTGGCTGGGGGAGGAGGACACAGGCTGGGCCTGATGCTGGAGGCCCATCATCTGGGTCTGGAGGCCAGGCTGTTGTTGGCCCATACTAGGCACAGCAGTTGTACCAGGCGCTGGACCTGCCATACTACTTTGTACGCCCATAACATTGGGTGGAGCATGGGGTGGTCCCTGCATTGAATTTGGTGTAGAGGCTGATGGTTGAGTTCCTAATGTTAAAAAAAAAAGGGGGGGGCCATAAAAACAATAACTTAATGCATTTAATGTGAGGTATTCAGCTTTATGCCTTCTGCTGACTGCATTCTGAGCCATAGACTGTTAAACTATCAGCACATCAAAGCACTTAATTCATACTTAAGAAATGTTAAAATATAAGAGTCTCAAATATGTGAAAGGTGTAGTTTATTTGTCTGACAGCAAACTCATAGACAAAGTGCCAAGCTTAATTTCATCACAATTGCTCGAACGGTGGAACATGTCCAAAGGAACAATCTGTTAAATTTTGGTGTGAATTTTAATAACTCTCTTTAAAGCCCCAGTCACACAGGTCTAGAGAATGGTTGGTAACCCCCCCAGCAACCACTGCCCTGGCAACCAGTGATCGCTAGGGGAAAAATGTGTTTTTCCCAACCCCAACCACCTAGCAAATGAAAATCTGAATTTCAGTCGTTTAGCAGTTGCTGGATTGCTAGGTTGTCGCCAACTGGCATCTAGGCCTGCTTGACAAAACAAAGCATTGGCTTTCTGGTGGAGGTTAGAGGGTGCTCTCGCCAAGTGTCCTTTTAGCTTTAAGGTTATATATATATGACAACATTTGTGACTAATGCAAAGGCTGGCAAAATTTCCTTTAAAACTGACTGAAGGAGCAACATTGTCTAATTAGAACATATCTGCCAAGTAGAAAATCTGACTCCAGTTTAGAGATTTTGTAATATTTTTGTATTTGTCCTATACACTGTTTGACAAATACATCCCTACCTCTAACAAAAACAGCACAAGTTGCTCCATAGCAAAATATCATTTTAAATTACTGTGCCATTTTAATGCAAAACGTCAAAATTAAAATTATGAATTGTGATTTAGTGTTAAAACTGTAAACTGAATACATTACTCTATAAGACAAAACAAAAAAAATTGATTAAGCTAGTCACTGATTCTATTTCTTTTAATGAAACCCTACATTTTAGTCCACATGCTGCAGCCTCACCAATTGTATGGACTGCTGACAACAATAAGTTTGTTGAACTCAAAGTTTAGGCCTATAATGATTAATTGAGCTCTTTATTATACATTAATGACACATTTTTAAAGCTGTTTTTTAATAGTCATACAACTCTAAACTACAAACCCTGCAGCTAAATGCTCTGACAAAACAAAACAAAAAGTTGCTTGTCCTTAGAATGTAATGGCCAAAACACCCCCCCAAAACAAAACTCCCACACATGTGCAGTGTTGTAGCCATTGTACCTGTGTGAGTCATTGCTTGGCTGCTCTGCAGCTGCTGGCTGGGGCCTCCCACAGGGGTTCCTGGAGTGCTGGCACTCACCTGACCTTGAACAAAGTTTGGGGTTGGAAAGCCCATGGGACGCTTTGGCATACCTGCAGTTATCAGTAACTTTGTTATTTTCGACATGACAGTATAAAAAGTATAAAATATATAACTTTTTTTTTAATGATAAAAAAAAAAAAACAACAGCTTCTGGTTATTTGATTTTTTGACATTGGGCATTTTAGTCTAACAAGAAAAAGTTACAAACAGTATCTCACCTGGGTGAACCTGGGCTGCAGGCTGTGCATGCTGTGGCATTCCCATGAATGCCTGTTGCATGTTACCCTGTTGGCCGAGGGTTGCCCTTCCTGGTGAACCTACACCCTGGGGGAAGCCCTGCGGAGTTGTAGGTCTCTGAGCCATCATAGGAGGTGTTCCTGGTGAACCCTGCTGAAAAGGAGATGACGACGAGCCAGGGGATTTGGCAGTGAGGTTACCCTGTGGTCCAGAAGTTGGTGGTAGGGGTGGAGGGGGTCTTGGTGGCCCTGCAACACCAGGGCCAGCCTGTTGGCCTTTGGGCTGGGGAGCAGCAAACTGACCCATTCCAGTCTGCTGTTGCTGCTGTAATTGTCCCTGTCCCATAGTATTAAATACCTGCCCAGCCTGCTGGCTGCCAACTGGGTAGGGGGGTGGAGGATGACTGGGGGTCTGAACTGTAGCAAGGGAAGGTGGGCGTTGAACCATCTGTGTTTGGGGTGGGGGCTTTCTCCAGGCAGGCCCTCCCTGGGGAGTGGGTGGCTGGAGGACGCCAGAAGGCAACTGATTCCAGCCAGGGGGCGCGGCCATTTGGCCTGATGGATTGAATGGAGCTCTAGATCCAAGTTGGGAGAGCTGAGCTTGTTGCTGGGCCTGTTGCTGCTGGTGCTGTAGCTGCTGCAGTGCAGCAGGATTGAGCTGTCTCGCAGCCTGTAGAGCCTGCATGTGATGGGCAGCTTGTGGAGGCATAGGGCCTGAGCTATGGGGACCAGCCTGTTGGTGCTGAAGCTGTTGCTGCTGTTGAACTGACATACCTGGCATCATTGGATCCATCACATCTGTGAGCAACAAAGATGCAGTTTTTCTGTTACTGTACAGTCCAATGTGCATCCTAAATTGCAACATGTAGAAGAATTAAAAACCTGAACCTGTTTGTGAAGGTGGTCTCTGAAGGCGAGGGTGGATTTGTCCACTACTACTTGGTAACATAGTCTGACCTACCATGCCAGGCCCTGGGGGAACCATCGATGGATTTGCCATCCGTACCCCTACTTGTAGAAAAATATGCATATTAGTTTATTATAAAATACACAAATGTTCCTTTTTTTATCTAAATACTTCTGAAGAAAATGACAGATTCATAATTACTAACACAGCAAGGATAACAAGAATCAAAAGAGAAGCATGTAATACAGATATTAATTTATTCAAAAACTAGTAAAAGAACTACTAGACAAAATTCAAGCACAGTCTAAGGCTATTTTGTATTTTTTTTTTTTAATTTGTGTATTAATTTCGGTAAACTAATACCTGGACCAGGCTGACCAGGAAAACCAGCATCCATTCTCATCTGGCCGGGCGCACCAATTGGTCCATTCACCCTGACTTCTTGTCCTCGATTTGGTCCCATAGCCACATTGATGGCCCCTTCCCCTGAACATCAATGGACAGAAACAATAACTAACTTAACCAACATCAGTACATGAAGTCTAGTTTGCACCCTTTATTTTTAACTGCCACAGACCAAAATAGTTTCATGAATCCTGCTTTGAGGTGCAGTGAACTGTGACGACTCTCTCGTTACCTTCTATCTGAACAGAGAGAATCCCCAGCTCTCTGAGCTGCTGCTGGTTGTTCTGGGCCAACAGTCGGAGTCGCTCCGCAGCATCTCGAGGAATGTTGAAGGTAACCCGCACGCTGTTCCATGGCTCCACGTGCTGCGGTTGTAGCCGCTCATGGCCTAAAGGACCAATAATTAATAAGGTGGTTTTGCAATTACAGTGCATAGAAGGCAGATTTTTCTACGTGGATGGGGAAAAAAAGATGGGAACACAAATGTAATAGGGACATGCTTCATGTTTGTAAAACCTGTTTTACAAGGCAGTCAAAGTCAGCATCTGTCAGATATTTTGACAATGATCAAAATAATATATTATTAAAAGTTAAAGTTAAAACACTGACATTAGAATGAAATTTTATATTATGCAGTGTCAAAAAAACCCTATAATTCAATATTGGAATAAGGAAAACAGAAAGATCCAAATGAAGTTTGTTATGCAGACATCAGTAGACGACTGCACTTGAAAGTTTGCATTTGTTTATCTATTTGTACGCAGTTTTTAAAAATTACGCCAAACATTTTTTCAAAATGAAAGAGTTCAAGAAAATTAAACTGACCCATATCGAGCATGTTCGGTATCCCACTGAGGACAGTCTCAAGTTTTTGAGTGAAGTCTTCATCATCCATATTCCCTTGAAAGGCAATAAAGACGGTAAAATCTTCTCCGTCCCTGCTTTTTTCTTCCATGCCATCATGCTTCTCAATTTTCTCCTCTTCCATTACTGTGCTTCCATGGTAACTGTCAGCATCCTCTCCTGCATCATCCCCAACACCAGAGTCCCTGTCGGATTCAGTATCAGCCTCAAGGTACTCTGTCCTCTGGGATGCCTTAGGTGGGGTGTGGCGACGTGCCATCCTCCCTTCTTAGTAGGAGTGGCGTGTGAACCGTTTTATGCTGCAATCACACAGACACACATTATAATTTGATAGGTCCAATGCAAAGTTTATGTTAAGCCAGATGTTGCCTAATAAATAGAACGTATACAGACTATTACTTTAACTCTTGTAAGGAATTGGTACTTGGGTGTCAGCTGATAACCAATCCAATGTATCTGCAGTGGTTAAGGTACTGAAAATGTCACAACTCCATCTCATGATCCACACTGTCTCAGTCAAGAAATGACCAAAGTGATAAAAGTGTGGACAGCATCAGCCGTCCTGATTGTGACAAATAATTGAAAACATTCAGATGCTGGATGGTTCAGCTGTAGGTTGTGGGCTGAAATCTTCATGGGAAACAAAATGCAGACATACTGTACTGCGGAAAAGTCTTAAGTCACCCCTCATTTCTTTTTGTTTTGCTTCCAATGGGCCAGACTTCCATGTAATTTTTTAGAGTGGTCCTGAGCAATAACTCTCCAGTCTTTCAAAAATTTTTCATTAGACGTTGTAGGGCTGGGCAATATATCGAGTTTTTAAGAAGTATCAATATATTTTCATACGTGATATAAGATGAGACAATATCGTTTATATTAACATAGTTTATGTCATGTTACAATCATACTTGTAGATCCACCAGTTCACCTTTTTCTTCTCCCAGTTTGTCTCTGCACAACTTCACCCGCCTCTCTCCCTCACAGCTTCACCCGTAAATCATTCAAGCATTAATTTATTTGAGGAGCACTATTATTTAAATATGCCAACAGTTTATTTTTGAGCAATTTCTCATGTATATCTACAGCTGAATGTTAATAAAAGTGCCGGTGTGACATTTGGGACATGTAGCTTCGACTCAGAAGTGCCTTTTTGTTTATACCTTTTGGGAAGAAAAAATATCAAGATATATATCGTATATCCCCATTCAGCTAAAAAATATTGAGATATTATTTTTGGTCTATATCTCCCAGCCTACTCTCGGCTACTTTTTCACGCATTTTTAGTCCAGTCCTTGTACCTGAACATTTTCACAGGAATGTTGCTTTATTTGGTAAGCCATAACACCATCCCTTGACTCATTCAAACATGAAAAAGGAACCTAAACTCAAGAAATGAACCAGTGTTGTGTCTACACATAACAGCCAACTTAGCAAAGAACCAATTTTAAATTGTATATTTAGGCACTTTTACTAGTAGCAGCCTAGTTGCAGAAACACATAATTAAGTTCCCATGTCTTTAGTTGAATCTAGAAAGTGCCAAAAGATAACACAAATAGCATTTTTGCACTAAAAAGTGTTTACCAAAAAGCTATTAGCCAAAAAAACTTGGCATACCCAAACACACTGCCAGTGCAGTAAAGGCACACCTGGATAGAAAAATACAAAATGGAACACTATCAGTCATGGATTGGCCTCCCCAGAACCCGGACCTCAAAATTACAAGCAGAGTGAGATCACCTTGACAGAGAAGAGAACAGAACAAAAGGCAGCCAACATCCAAAGAAGAACTTTGAGTGTCCTTCAAGAAGCCTGGAGAATTGTTCCTGAAGACTACTTAAAGACATTACAAGGAAGCTGCCTAACAACATATAGGGAAATGAGGGGTGGGTCAATACCTATGCAAAGTACTATACAGACATAAATTCACGTGAAGTAAGTAAATGACTATCATTGTAAAGCACACGTTAACACACCTGTAAGACAATGACGTCACTTTGACCGGTGATGCTGAACTTATTATAGCAGACATGCCAAATAATAGAAAAGTGCTCTTGTTATTTCAAGTACAGTTTAATTTCCATCAGTGTCAATTAAAGTCCTACAACATATAAATAAATAATAAACCGGGGGGTAGTTTGCTTCACAAGAACGGCCCAGCAGTAGCATGGGCCTTAGCGCAAACATAAGCTAACGTAAAGCGATCAAAATCCGCAGGGCGACCACAGATTTCCCGTATCCTATGCTGGTTGTGCATTTTCTTGCCCCATGAGCATCATTTACAGCCAAAAGTAACACGGTTTCAGCCATAATATGAAAGAGAGTAAAATTAACGTCAAGCCTGCTCCTCCTGCCTTCTCCAAAAGCTCCAGTTAGCAAAGGTTAGCTACGTTAGCCGGACAGCACAGAAGGTAATTCAGCATGAATGCATTGAAACGCAATGCATTAGCTTCCCGATTCGTTAAGTTTAGAATACTACATATTATCAGAAGTAAAATACATGTAAGAAAAGCAAAAGCCTTACCACATATATTCATCTGAAAATAACTTCAAGCAGTCGGCATCTGCTTGCTAGATTAGCTAACAAAACATGAATCAAACACGGTGCAAAGTTACGGCACGGAGTTCCTACTTCTGGTGATGCTTTTCAAAGTAAAAACCCAACTGAGGAAGTACCCTTTCGAGTAATATAAGTCACTGAAGAGCGACCTTATTTCTTCTTTGTGAAATAAGAACTGATTATTTTTTAAAGGGTTTTTCAATCAAATACTTTTCCCCTCCAGTTTATGTTTAAATGCAGTACTGTGCAAGACTCAAGCCACCCCTTGTTTCTTTATACTTTGCTTGGAAAATGAGAAATAGGTGCAGCAATTTATTGAAACGTGCAAACATAAAATATAAGTATATAAGGCAAAAACAGTGTTTGTACAATTCAATACACCTTTATTCTTCAACCCAGCCTGAACTCTCTTAGGCAGCTTTCTTGTAATGTCTTTAAGTAGTCTTCAGGAATAATCCTCCTAGCTTCTTGAAGGACATTCAAAGCTCTTCTTTGGATGTTGGCTGCCTTTTGTTTTGTTCTCTGTCAATATGATTCCACTCTGCTTCAGTAATTTTGAGGTCCGGGCTCTGGGGAGGCCAGTCCATGACTGATAGTGATCCTCTGTGTGTCTCTATCCAGGTATGCTTTGCTTTTACTATACTGGCAGTGTGTTTGGGATTCAAATCTAAGGTTACTTGTCTGCATTCATAAGTCCATCAATTCAGACGAGATCTCCATCACCACTGGTTGAAATGCAGCCCCAAACCATGACAGAGCCTCCACCACGATGACTATAGACACTCACTGTTGCACCCCTGTCCAGACCTCCTTTGCATATATTAAACCAAAAAATTTCAAACTTGCATTGATCACCTCATGTGATCTGTTGCCATGGCTTTTCAGTCCAGTTGTGTAATTCGGCGTACCTCAGCCTTTTACCTCTGTTTCCCTTCCTTGAGAATTGCTTTCTGACAGCCAATCTTCAACTGAGAGCATTTCTGATGAGATTTTGGTGAATGCCACATGGATCCACATGGATCAACTTAAGAGCCAGATGCATCTCACAGGTCCTGTGTCAGGTCCTTGCTGGATTTTTCCCTATTTCCTAATTTTAAGGATACTGTCATCTCCTTAAATAGTTTTCTAGGTCTGCTACTTCTGTCCTCCACTTGTCGAGTTTGCTCAAACGTTTTTAAGGGATCACTGTACACCAAATCAAGATATGCCAAGTTTTCAGCTAATACCTCTTTGGAAATCACCTTGTTGATGCAAAAGTACTATTTTATGCCTGTCAAACTGTTGGGGAGCTGTTTGTGGATTCGTGTAAAAATACAATTTAAAATTGCTCCAAAAGGACCAGCACGTAACTCGTCCTTTGAGTTAGATGCCTTTTTTTTTTTTAAGGCTTGATTCATAGGTCAGCGTTAAATTAATTTAGAGACAAAAACACATTCCTCTGAAAATGGTGAGGTACAAGGACTGGACTGAAAAATAGTGAAAAAAAAGCAGGTAATATCCAAAGAAAAACTTTGAAAGACCTCCAGAAAGCCTGGAGAACTGTTGCTAAAGACCACTTTAAGAAATTACAAGAAAACCTGGCTCCCTGGAAGCAATATGTAAAGAAATGAGGGGTGGCTCAAGAGTTTTGCACAGTGCCGTACATCAGCACAATGAAAGCGTATGAAAAGACTCAAAAACAGACAATCTTTGGCATGTGTGCAAACATTTTATTTCTGAACAGTGCTGGCTTTTGTTAAAATCAGCAACAAATGCAAACATCAAATCAAACATCAAGTGCAACATCAGACTGTGCAAATGTGTGCCTTAAGGCATGGTACTCTACAGTCCAGGAAACAAGCATCAACAGTCATATTGCACTGGTGAGGGAGAAAATAAGGTCAAAACCCCAATTCGATTAGTCATGACTAATTGTTCTGGACAGATCAAAGCCATTTTGTGTTCAAGTGCAATGCTTTACAAAAAGCTGCTGGCTTTGTCATATAAAAAGTCATTGCATTCAATCCATCGCTAAAGAATCTGATTAACCCAAATCTAAGAGCAAGTGTACCTAGATCCAAAAAAAAAAAAAAACCTTCACAAGCTCAAAATAATAACGAAATCATGCAACAACTCAAATGTCTTAAATTATATATTTAAATACACTTAATTTCCAGTAACTGATATTTAAAACCTGCTAAACTGAATCAAATACCTCTTGATGAAGGAAATCGATTGAGATAGGACGGTCTCATCACATTTGTGTATGACATATAACGTGATCGTTAGTCTTAAAAATGGTCCCGAGAGCCACTGGTTGCATGGTGTTAAAGCTGCAGCGGTTGTACCAAACAACAAACAACATCTAATCACAGTTATACATCATGTAAAAAGCAGGAGAGTAAAAGCATTAGCCTCTGTGTTCAGCTCAGCACAGTCTTGTTCATGTGTGACAATGGAAGGCTTAATCACTGGTATAAATACTATCACCTTCAACACTCCACTTGATCTTATGCGTGATTTCGTTTAACGGTGAAATGTAGTGCAAGAGATGAAAAGCAAACCCGTGGGTGACTCGAATGACTTCAATGGTGTGGCACAATTTCTTTCATGTCTCCCCCATCCTTGCAATTAATTAGTCATTCATTTATATAAAACTGTTCTCTCTTGAACGATCCAGGTTCAAACTAGCAGCTAAACAAATTCAGTTTCATCTTTAAATATTACCGTTTTCACCACTCACCTGGAATCATCAGATATTCATTGAACATGCCCGTTCTGCATAACGCAGGCTGCAGACTGATGCAGGACAAGGGTTTGGACACATATTTTCAACACTATGTACACCATGACTGAATGTTACGTGAGGCTGTGGAAGAGTAATTAATGTGCAAGATGGTGATCATTTTAGTATTCTTGTGAGGAAAACAAATTAGCAATCAGAGGATCCCTGTCAGATTCCTCCAAGGTCATCTCAGAGGAAGCTGCGAGTACTTGTGCTGATCGAGTTTTAGCTGATCAGCATCACTCTTACTCCTTCATTAGGCGTCATACAGAATTTGTCTTACCCTCTCGGCATTAAATGTAAATATGACTGGACGGATGCACTAAGGCATATTGGACATAGTAAGGGCAGAGGCATCAGCACTACGGGGGTCCTTCACTCCAATGATGAGGTCATTGGTTCTCCGTGTGCCCTCCACCAAAGAGAGAATATCTCTCTTCTCAACCTGGTGACCTTTGGCTTCCAGCAGCTTCACGTCCTCTTCTAAAAACCTGGCTGCAGGAGAGAAAGAGAAAGTGTGAGATGGTACTATCGTAACATTGAGCTAATAAAAATAGCAGTCATGGGATCACAGCGTGTTTAACCAAGTTTGTAACCAAGAACATGTCTGCTGGCTTATTGACTTATCACACAGGTTCAGGGGCAAAATTAAGACAAGTGAGAAGTTACAGGATGTTCTGACTGGGCCAATGATAATGATTGTTCTGCCTCTCATCGACCAGCTACTAAGTATTGGTAGCTGAGAGACAGACAATTTGTTCAACCACAGTGATCGCTCATAAGCTGGGATCCCACTGGACCAGTACCAAAAGGCCCAGCCTAGCTAGATTAGCTACTGATCTGGCTGGTCACGTTCTTCTTTTGTATTTTATTGGGCTGATTGGAGCCAAATGTGGCAAAATAGTAGGGTATATCGAGTAGTATACCCCACTTCTCAAGATAAACAGAACCAAAGAAGAATTTCATATTTCTAATAAACACGATAAATAAAGCTGTCTTTTTTGTAACACAGTATTCATCTTCCTGTTTTTCTCTCAGATTTTATTTTGCATGTAAAAAAAAAAAATATGCTGAATTATTTGTAGGCTATTCTACATTCCAGGCCACACAACTGTCAAGAAAAACTCATTAAGATCATTAACCAATGCATTCAAGTGTATGTCTAGGTCACCCAGTCAAGCACAGCTGTCAAGTTGCTATTTCCATCTTTTCCAGTAGCTCATCTACTTAGTTGCTAGGTTACGTGGACAAGTGCGGGTTCATTATTAGCCAGATCCGTGGCTGGCTTCAGCGCGGATATAGGCCTGGCAGCCACATAACATCCCTAATGTCTGCTCTGTACTGGATCATCAGAGCAATCTTACAGAGATATACACTGAACAGCCACTTGATTAGGTACACCTTGCAGATACCGAGCTGAGATTTCGATCCATGTTGACATGATAGCGACACAGTTGCTGCGTATGTGTCAAGTGCACATCCACGATGTGATTTTCCTGCTCCACCACATCCCGAAGGTGCTCTACTGGACTGAGTGCAGTGAACTCCTTGTCATGTTCAGAAATTAGATATTTAAGCTTTGTGAAATGCTCAAAACTGCAATTAAATGAAAACAATAAATTGTATGTAAAGAAAACAAAACGCTAATGGAAAGGTGTAGGCTTTAACTGTTTAATTAAAACATTTTCTAATGTCTCTTATCTCATCTATCTTATCTTAAATGAACTTATCTTTCATTAAAAATGACTTCTATCATTTTTGGGTGGCATCACTTACAGGCTAATTTTCTTTATCCCTTTCTTGCCTTAGCAATGACAGCTTTTTTCTTACATCATCAGCACGCTCTCTACTTAATCTCCAGGTAAACATGTTTTCTTATATACACACATAGGGGTGTGGCTGTCTGCAGATAGTGTGCAGACTGCAGGCAATGAACATGAGCCCTCTGATTTAGAATGAGTCTGATTTACATGGCAGTAAGGACAAAATTGCCCAATGCGCATGTGTCATAAATCTGACACTGAGGGCCATTGTGCTGTTCCACGGAAACCCTAAACCTGTCATCTGCTTTCTATGACAACAGAGGTACTTGCTGCTTTTCCTGCTCCTCCTCTATTTTGCATAGTGTACACAAAAAACACAACCTGATGACAAAGTAAGTAGTGACACAAGGGTACCACAGGACTGTCTGCGTGGTGAATATTGTATGCCATAGCAAGACTGTTATGGTTGGATCAAACCTAACAAAAGAGTTGGTCAGCAAGAAAAACTCACAGTCCACTAAGAGGGTGTTGCGCTGCAGCTGTGGGTGGAGTCTTCCATATGCTAAACTGTCACTCATGTTTTTACGTGACGACAGAACATTCATCAGCACCTACAACGGAACACAATAAGATGAATTTTATAGTATTACAAGATCCATAAATAAACCGTTTGTAAGAAAAGCGTGATTTACTTTGAGTCTTTGAGTCAACATCAGATTAAATATCTGGCAACACATATTTTTACAGTGACAAAAATGTTACAAATTCCTTCAGTAATTAAGTAACCTGTGTTATGCCACTGAGAGCTTTCTCGCCATTGGATGACCCAACAGCTACATATGTGCCACACAACCCCACGGCTGGCCTCACTGCTGTGGGCATCAGGAAGGACATGGGTCTTTTCCCAGGCTGGAGGCTGTTATGCTGCACCAAAAGAAAACACAGTCCATAAGAGATTCTACAAATGTATTGCGAAGAAATCAGTTAAGAATCAAGCATAAAAGCTGCAATTACTGGGTTTGACGATGAGCTCTGTGTCTTATTGGGCAATGAGAAGTCTAGAATCTGGCTATTCAAAAGGATTCCTGAAGGAGTCACTATCCCACTGCCAAATGGTTTGTTTAGTGAGCTGTAACAAACAGAAGTGAGAAGAAAAATCTTAATTTGCATAGTCCACAGATGTTAATCAACTCTTAACAGTCTCTGGGATTTGCTTAAACAGCGTATACAGCGCATTTAAAGGGCCGCACACCTCATTACAGACACAATGTGGTCATCTGGGCCCATGACCATGACCTGGGCTGCTGCTGCACCATCCTCCAAGGGAAAGCTTGTCGTGTAATGATCGACAGGGAACGCCTGAGAGTCGCTGATCATCTGGCGCAATTGGGAAGCCTGTGATTTACTTGAAGATTGCAACAGACAGGGAAGGGTTCAAATAAAATATCTTACTCAATTAGGATGGAATTATACAATATATATTAAAAGACAGTAGGTGTTAGGTGGGTTGATGTCTACCTCAGCATATTGGTGACAATCTCTAGGACGGAGGAGTCATACATGGGATCTCCCAGCTCACTAGCAAGGCCCAAAGCTATCTTCACAGCCTGGAAGATTAATGCATATTATACTGTGATTCAATTTATTTTACACATGCTTAATGCTTTGTGAGCAGCAGTAAATGATTTGCACTACCTCTGCAATCCAGTGGTAGGTGGCATTCCTGGGCATCTGGCTGGTGATGTTGTACCCTTCAAGGATGTTCAGTGCAGTGATCAAAGCAACGCCTGCATGTGGAGCTGGGGCCGCCAACACGTGGTGTCCTTCAGAAACGCGATCATTAGACAGAATATAAAATAAACTGGAAATGTGTTCTCTGTATGAAACACATTGCAAAGGAAAGGTATAATACTACTGCACAATACAGGTGGACTATGAGAAGAATGAAAACAATGAAATATACACGATTGACAAGATGTGTTATCCATTTCATTTGAATTTCAAGGTCAACAACAGTGTGAGCACAAAGTATTGAGGTGTGCACCATTTAAAGCTGAAGAAGAAGAAACACATGGTTTATAGCTTAAAATAAGTCACTGCTGTATAGGATTCCAACTCCATTCAGGGGAAAGTCATCCACTAAACACATCAGGCCACCACTCTCACTTCCATCATGGACTCCTTCACTCTTTACATTTGATCTAATCCAAAAAAAAAAGACAGGCTAAAGTCCTGTCAGGGGCTGAAAACAGAGCCCAGAGACAGGGCAGGAGTCTAGTTCCCTCTGCGTTTGGTTAAATTACAGTAATCTGAAAACCTGACACCAAAAACTTACTGCCCAACCCAGCTTTAACCCTTTAACCTTGTCATGTACAACTGCACATATAAGCGGCTGTTACTAAATAAACAGTGGAAGAACACGCTGTGTTCACAGGAACATTGGATGAACTGATAGAGATCAGTGCTGTCATGGAATTTTTGACTTTCGAGCTTTGTTTTTGTAAATGTTCTAATGATTTTTTGTTTGTTTAGTGTTCATATAATTTTTTGTATATTTTCCTATTAAGTGTATTTAATCTTGTTCTCAGTTGTTAGTTCTTTAGTTAGTTCCTTCCTCAGTGCTCCTCCTTCCTGTGTCAAGTCTCCTATGTTAATCTTATTCATGTCTGGTTTTTCCGCACTTCCTGTTTTATTTTGATAGTTTCATCTCTCGTGTCCTTTGTGATCAGTTTTGCTTCCCTTGTCTCATTAGTTAGATTCAGTTCACCTGTGTCTCGTTCTCCCCAGCTGCCCCCACTCTCCCTAATTACCTTGTGTGTGTGTATTTAGACCCTCGGTCTTCCTCAGTTTTTTGTTGTATCTGTGCTCTTGTTCTGTGTTTCTGATGTCTCTATTTATGGCTCCTGTCCTGTCTTGTTTTTGTAATTTTGGAAGATACTTCAGCATTAAAGCTGCTTTTTGAGTTTAAGTCCCGGCTCCCAAGTCTTGCATTTGGGTCCACACTCTGCTTGCTGCACAGGTGTTCTTACTCCGTGAGGCGTTTTCCTCTAAGAGCTGAACTGGTATTTACCCTGATAGGTGATCTCTGCAGGCTTCTGTAGGACTGAGCTGTAGTTTCCAATATCCTCCTCTGTGAGCACTCCACCTCTTTCTTGCACCTATTAAAAATGAATAATAAGTTTAAATTTAGAGATGAGTAATCTTTATCCTGAATGCTGAAGTTACTAACAGGACATTTTAAGAGCCAGAAACATTTAATTTACCATTAACAGAATTAAACTATACTTTTTTAAAATCACAAACTATGTGAAATATTAGACTCTGTTTACATAAAAAAGGACAAAAAGCATTTAAAGACTGAAAACGTTAAAGTCTGGTATAACCTATATTGACCATTCATGTGCTGTGATGCCTGCCACCTCACATGTAAAAAACAAACAAACCCAAAAACGTATGGGTAATCAGAGGAATCAAATCCAGTTCCACTGATATGAATTATCTCATGAAGCTGACGCTGCTTGAGTTCATATATCTACATCCGTCACTCAGTAATTATATGTAATGTGCTCTTGTATTGCATTCTGTCACATTTTCTGTTGCAGGACCTGTAATTCTTCAGCCCAGTCTCAGAGTGAAATGTGAAATAGTCACAAAAAAAAGCAATTTCTCTGTTTATCTTCATGGACATGAATCGCAACATTTCTGACAGCATGAATTTGTCAGGACTGTATTTCAGCTGGGACTTTATCTTGTGTCTGCAGCACTTACGCTGTCCAGACAACGTGGGGATGGGTCACCATGGCAACCAAGAAACCAGGGACCAGGGTTGTAAAGGAGGTAGCAACCGTTGCACCTTTTTCTAAACCTAATCCACTAGTTTTAATTTCTAACTCCAAACAAGTCCTTTTTAATGCAGAGTCAAGTATCCATCCATCCATTTTCTTCCACTTATCCAATTTAGATTGATTTTGTGTACATGGACACCAGCATTGGGGTCATTACTCAAAAAAAGTAATGTATTACACATTACTTGTTACTTTTCTTAAGAGTAATGCACTACGCTACGTAATTACTCGCTGGAGAAAGTAATTTGTTATACTACTCGTTACATTACATTTGCATTACTCTGTAAAATGACCAGAAATACACTGTTAAATAATTATAATCCTTAGGCTACAGTTCCACATGCAAACACAAATCCCTATCCTAATGAAGGCACACATACAAACTCTTTTATTTAGTGTTTACATATGAACACAAAGCTGACAACAAAAAACAGCCCAGAGACTTCAAAGCAATCGCCACAGTGCTTATACTGTAGAAATGTGAACAGGTGGAAATGAAGGCTGCAAGTCTGACTGACTCATCACTGCGTTTGTTACCTAAGTTCAGGGACTGACTGCTGGGCTGGGGTCAGCACACACCCAGCTTTAACACCACTAGCACTGTGCGGTCTCTGTAGATGCTTGCAAAGAGCCGATGCTGTGTGAGCAGCATAATGCGACTGTTTCTTTCCTGGATGCAGTTTGCATTTCACCATCGCAATCTTGTCTTTTCAGGCAATCAAAATAAAAGTAATGCCCATAAGCCCACTACTCAAAAGCTGGAGACCGCTCCATCATTTCCCTCCTCCTAGCGTACAAGCTGAAATCAGCTGATTGCAGCTCAAGTGTGCATGGAAAAAAAAGCATGTTTTTTCCCCCTCTTTCTATCTTCCTGGTGTGCAGATAACTGAGGAGCCGCTGTAATGCGAGTAACGACATAATTGTAACTGTAATGTGATTATTTAATTTAGTACAGTGACCTGTTACATTATTGAAAATGGAACGTGTTACTTTGGAACGTGTTGCACCCAGCACTAATGGAAACGCTTCAGAACATAATGTGACACAGGACTGATGAGAAATTATGTTTAGAGGCCTGAAAATAATGTTGGGAAATTTGTGTACAGGAAGAGGAATCAGTAGATTAGAGGCCATGACTGTTTTACGAACTGCTGTGAGACTGCATTGAATTATATGTTAGTTTAATACTTCTAGTCTATAAAATGTGTTTCATTTGGAGATCAGTTTACCTGTAGTCATAGTGAAGTTAAATCTCTCTTAAGCCTTACTTCCCTGTGCTGTAGCAGCAATTCAGTTTTCATGATCACATGACCTTTTGTCACATGACAGTTATAAGCCTCACCCTCACCATAGCAAAAAAAACCCCTGGTATTTAAGTATGACAGGGACTTGAGAGGGGAAACGACTCACCATGGAGGCTGTGCAAAATTCATGAACACTTATATAATTATGGCTGCAGATGGGTGAAAAAATGATTGTCCTTACTGCAGCCGCCATTCCCTGAGCCACACTTCCACTGTAGAACTCCGATATTCCTTTAACAGCGACAGCATCCAACACGGCTGCTAAATCGAGGCGTCTGGTGAACTGTCCGGTGAGGGGAACCTGGTTGTTGGGGAGGAATAAATCCTGAAACGCTTCCGACATGTTCTGGCTCTTAACTTTTGCCAGAGCTTCAGCTGTGGAGAGACCAAGGGGGCAGATGAGCTTAAAGACAGTGGACTCCACCAAGTAATTTGTTCTATATATCGCCCTACACTTACCCAAGTCATGAGTAATGTTAAATCCATTTCTGGCCACATCTGCTGCCATAGTAACGACATCTTTCCAGGGGATCCTGATGAAATCACAGATCATGCAAGTCTGTCTTCTTTTACAAATATTATACATCTCATACAGACACTCCTCATTTTCAAAGAGTAGATTTTGTCAAAAGCCACATGTTGAAAAGCCACATTTCCTCCCTAAATGGATTAGGCAGGTTAGCTCTTAACAGCCGAGGTCTCTGGATCAGGATAATTACACAGCATCAGAGTAATTGCAGCTTAACAATCTGAAAAACTGGCTTTTCTTTAAGCACAGCTGCCGTACATTTGCAATGAGTCACTGCTTTCGTTCTGAACAATGAGAGAAGCACCAGCATTTTCAGAGCTCAAAATATCAGTTTTTTGCTATTCTCATCTTAAAAGCACAATGAAAGAAAACGATGGATTTTGTTTCATCGAGGGGCGTCACCAACAAGGTGAATTAAACAGTAACTGAGAACAAAAGAATGCAGCTGATCCAGAAACCAGCAACCATTCGTGGCATAAGAAAAAAAAAAGACTGTAGCTGTTCACCTGCCATAGAGCTGGTGAGCCTGATGCATCCCACTGAGCATGCCAGGAACTGCCACCAGCAAACCGGTCTGAAATGCAACAAATAAACAGGGTGCATGAGTAATCAAAAGAGTGACAAGGCTGACTTCATCTCTCTAAGTAATCTCAAATAGTTATAATAAAGAGTACTCCAGAATAATTCCTTACATTATTTTGAAGGTCTGTCAGCAGCATCTCCTCGTGGATAGCTGATGGCGCCGTCTCTCTGAAGTCAATGACCCTTGTCTCATTTTTACGGATGTTGTGCACCAACATAACTCCGCCACTGAACATCAACAGAGCAAAAAGTGGTCTTCATATTCATATTTAAGAAACTCAGTGGCAGTCATCGTTAGCAGAGATCGATCTGATCCTATAACTCACCCTCCGATACCAGAGGTGTGAGGGTGGACAATTCCCAAACACAGGGCAGCAGCGATGGCGGCGTCAACACTGGACCCCTGCTTCCCAAGAACATTGAAGCCGAGAGATGTACACTGAGCCACATCTGTCACCACCGCTCCTTGGTTAAAGACCTTGCAGAAGACAAAGTAGAAAGGGAGAGAGGTAGTAAAAAAAAAATCCTTCAGAATGACATGGGCTTGCAACGGTAACTTAGAAGCATGTTGAGTCACCCATAATCCCATAATCACCCAGGGGGAGCGAAGGAACAGTGTTGCAACACGGTTGCAAAAAACAGACATGCAATCCCAACCTGTGGGTCTCCAAAGTAGATCTGCATGATGAGAGCCACAGTGACTCCCGTAGCAAAGGTGAGGCAGGCTGTGATGATGACTGTCAGTCCGTCTCGCTGGCAGGCACATTCTTCTGTAAAGGGGTCTATGTTGGTCTCTTGCAGTGACACGGTATCATGGCTAGCCAGGTCTGAAGCTGAGGAGGGGAGGCGCTGCAGACGAGCCGACTTCAGAAACAGATCTGGGTCTGAGACACAACACCATCGCACCAAACGCTATTCAAAATATGTCCACTTGTAACCACGACTGTGTCTGAGTAAAATATTTTGCTTTAATAACTTCTGACATGGCAGACTGACCTGTATCTTGCTCACTCAGTACGTTGTCATCATCCTTGCGTGATTTCAGGGTGTTTTCCCCAGACATCGCATCATCCTCTGGCAACCTGGGGAAGCTGGTGATGCTCATGTAGTCCACTGGAGAGTAAGCACTCCCCAAGGTTGTCTCCGGATTGGCATCTTTATCCACCACGCTACCACTCGGGTATCCTGCCACGATTTCCGGAGCAGCGTTGTGCATGACTTCTGCTTACTGTATCTTTATCTTTAAGGAACTAATGCACTGTCCCATTTGCTTCTTGTTTGGGATGGTAAGCCACATACATGCTACTGTCATCCAGATTTAAAATAAATCACTGAAATATGCCTTTATAGACCACTAGTGTTGCTGTGGCGCTGAAGAACGACCTAATCTGATTGATTTTAATGTCCCATTAAATCAGTTTTCATACTGTGATCTATATATCTTTAGGGTGATACTGGCAGCCTTACTAAAAGATCCCAGCAGCCTCCTCTATGGTGACATATTATTAATAGGCCAAGACACGGGTGTGTAGCTCCAGTGATGGTGCATTTTCTACAACCTGCATGAGATAAGAAACCATGTTAACTAGTTTAAGATGAGGAATTTCCTTAAAGACGCATACGTTCAACCCCGACGACAAACTCTTTTTATGCATCTGAACATACAGCTTATCATAAATGTTTACATGCGACAATAAGCGCGCCTCCGCTTACCTATAATGCAAAAATATAAGCTGTTGTTATTGCAGAATAACAGCGTTATTACCGGCTAAACACGGTCCTTCCTCCGCGGCTGCTTTACCACCGCGATGCCACAAACTAACGCATCCCCTTTTTAATTCAGCAGATGCGGCTACAAAGAGCTCGTAGATGGGCTAATGTTGTTACGTGCAGTCAAATAATAATAAAGTAATTCCCGACCGCGTTATCTGGGATTTTAAGGGGAGCAGGTGAAGCGAACGCAGCTCCGTCGTCAAAGCTGAATCACCGCGCAGCTCAGGGAAGCTAGCTTCACGTTACAGCCCAGACTGAAGCCCTGCAGCTCACGATAACCGGCACGATATGGCTGATTTAAATAATCCTGTGAGTGTGAACTGAAAACCGAAGGCAACCCGGACTGATTTAAATATATTGAACTGCAAATACACATCCTGAAACCACCCACAATCCCGGCCGTCTTCCTATCAATATCAAACTTACCTTTCAGTAGATGGCGTTAGGGCCTCGAAGAGCCTCTAAAATATCCTCTCCGCAACTGAAGACCATTAATCCCAAAAGCCATTCAAGACCCCCGCTTTATTTTCTCAAGGGTAAACGAAAACCCTCCTCCGCCCTGTGTGCTGGTGAGCTGGATAAACAGGTCATAGCAGGTGCACACAAACCTGCTCTACTTCAAAAGCTTCGGTCCCTCCCATAAAGCCTTATTCTATTTTTGCTCCTATGAAATAGCAGCCGCATAACACCAAATTAGTAGCATACTCATTTCATCTCTCAATGGGAAATTCCTTTATTTGTTTTCAGGAGTGAGGAGTCTAGATTGATTATAGTGCAGAAAAAAAATCTGATTCTCTTTAATAAACAAAAAATAAAACGAATTAAAAGAAAACGGTCTAATTAAAGAGTAAGCATTTGAACAATATGTGAAACTCCATATTTTATACCCTTTTCTGAATATAAGTTAAATTAAGGAACAAATATTTGCTAAGATAAACCCACGTGTGTACTGTGTGCACCAAGTCCAAAATTGGTAATATGCCATAGAACACTGTACATTAAGGAAAGCTGGGTGATGAGTAAACAGCTGCACTGACTCTGAAAAATCCTAAAATAATAATAATAATAATAAAAATAAAAATCTGACAGATTTCACAAACGAGGTCCAGCAGGGAAAAATTGTTTTGTGAGGTATATCCTCAAAACAATGACCCAAAGAAATTACAAACAAGTTTACACGGAGCATATCAGCTGCATCAGTCAGCTCACTCCTTCCATTTGTTCCCCTTACTTAGCCTGAAGGTCATTTTTGTTTCCCTTTTTATCTCTTCAGTTGTGTCTTGTTTACTCCATCATGTTTAAAGTTTTCCACCATGCTTCCCACCTGTTACCTCTCCCCTCATTATCTGGTGTGTGTTTATTGTCTCTGTCTCCGTGTATTCAGTGTCAGGTTGTCAACATTAGCAGTGTGTTCCCAGCCTCTGTATTCCAAGCCTGCCTAGAGCTTTCTACTTCAGTATTCTCTGGCTCGCTCTTGGGTTTTGGAGTTTGTGTATTCTTCAGATTTCCCTGCATTAAAGACCTGTTTGAGTTTAATTCCTGCCTCCAGCATTCTGCATTGGGATCCACCTTTGTCTGGTGCACAGTTGAAACATGACACTGAAGGTGTGATTTTCGGTCATTTCCTGATCCCAGTGAGCACAAATGAGATGGGATTTTGTGTATCTGTGACACGGGGACTACCCTTGTTGGTAAAGCGTTGCCTCAAATCCTGATTAAAGAAACTGTAATGCACCCACTGCACCATCACACCCCTACCTTCAAGCTTCACAGCAGGAAACACTTATGCACACACAATTAACCCACATTCTCTGTGTCTTGCAGGCACTTGCATTTGAACCCATCCTCCCCTCATTTTGCAATAGCTTAAGGCCCTTTCTCAAGTTACAATTTTTTACTGTTCACTGGTCTCATTCAGCCTTGTGGTTTCTATGCAGCAGTTTGAATCTGAAAGGTTGATTCATGCAGCCTCTTCTGAACAGCTGATGCTGAGATGTGGTGGATTGGAACTCCTACCTGTTGATGTGCCGTATGTATGAGCTAATATCACATCTTCTCACCTTTAGATTAAGCTGCTGGTTCTTCTGCATAGCACATATCTTCATATCTTGCACAGCACTGTCCATACGCTTGGGATTTTTTATTGTATTTTGTCTTGTTTTATTTGCATCATGTGTGCACTGTTTATCATGAGCTTCGCAGTTTTGTCTCTGTATACTTGTAAGTGGCTGAGATGACAATAAAGTTCACTTTGACTTTTTAACTGGCAATCCTGAGTCTCTGATGACTCTATCACCTATAACCTGACTGTATCCTGTATTTTTACCATATTTTTCAGATTGCACTTAAAGACATTTTTAAAGTTCTTCAAAACGTCTTGCATTGACTAAAGGGTCGGACTGTGGGGGCACAGAACTACTGCAGGGGGTCCTGTATGATCAAGGAAAAAGTATAGATTGAAACAAAGTTGAATTATGAAGTTGAGTTCACACGATTTTTCACAGGAATTAATAAACAAAGATGTGTTTGCTAATGTTATCACGGTGACCTTTATGTCCCTAAATAGTAACCTGGATCCTCTTTTGTGGTTAATGATTGATAAATGTTGCGAGGAAGCTTTGAGGAGAAGGCCCTAACTCACCATAACATTGAGTTAAATAACAGTGATGAATTGTAAAGCCAACACATATATGAATGCAATATTAAGAGAAATGCACTCCAATCCAGAAATACACTGCTCAAAAAAAGAAACACTATTTAATCAGAGTAGAGAATTAAGTCAGTTAATCTTCTGGGATGTTGATCTGGCCAGTTAAGCAGCAGAGGGGGTTGTTAATCAATTTAAGATGCTTTGGTGTTAATGAAATTAACAGGTGCATTAGACAGGCAACAGTGAGACAATCCCCAAAACAAGAATGTTTTACAGGTGACTGCTGGACAACAGCAGTCTGTGCTGCTTTGGGAGTCTTTGCAAAGCTGTCATGAAGACAAACAGTGACAGCTTTGAGGAATCAAAATCATGAAACGGATTTTGGTTTGTTTAAAACAATAAAAACCCTGCTGTGTGACATGATTTAATCTTTTTTTTTTTACTTTTAAAATTCTCCTCATCCTTTTAAGTTTCCTCCGTAGCTTGGACTAACTTTAGTCCAAACTGAGCATGACAGGACTCCACCCAGGTTCAGCCCACACACAGTATTTACACTCATTTACCACAACTGCCTGTTTGCTTCTTCCCTTTTTGTAAACAGTTACTTCTGCCTACAAAAAGCCACTTTCATATCTAAAGAAGGCACAGAATAAACGCCTACATTCAAACAGGTGTACTGGAAGGTACTTGCACTTTATTTGAATACCTACACCAGGGTGACCAGATTCCAGCAAACTAAACGTGGGGCAAACACTCCTCCACCCTGCGTCTCAGCACTACTGAGAAACTTTCAAATCTAAGTTAAAAATAAAAATGTGATAAACAGTGCATGTTAGCGGACTGAACAAATACATTTCGAGGTCTCTTGCAAAGTAAACACAATAAGGATGAAAGGAGTTTATCATTATGGTTTCATACGATAGTCTTTATATACTCAAGCGTTCTCTTTTATTTCATTGTTGTTTCAGCTGCTCTTCTCTCTGGTAACAGTTTTTGGGTTTCAGCTGCACCATATATGGCAATTTTAGCTATTTTTATCCAATAATGTCACTTCACACCATCTTCTCCACCGGCGTGAAAGTGAAAAACAGAAAAATAACTCCGATTTCTCAGAATATACCAGTGCTTCGTTTTCTTCGTGACTTTTTGGTGACTTGTAACTTTCTCTGATGAGTATGACATTAGACAGGCTGAAATTCTTCTGACTATAATAAAAGGCCTTCCCTTCACATGCACTGGGTAAGAGCCAGACTTTAGAAAAGTGTGTGTCCTTTAGAACAAGTCAATATGTGTGACATTGACTCAAGATGTGAGACAGGTGGACAAGCAATAAAAATGCTGTGTGGTCCCACGTAAATAATTTATAATGCAAACTCAAAAGCCAAAAACAGCTAAATATTCATTAAATTGCTGCCTATGAATTATTTAAATGTTTGGCTATAAAATATCTATTATTTTTTACCATAGCTACTAAGTGCCTGACTTCTTATATGAGTCTGCATTTCAACGACTCTCATTGCTGTCCCACATGAAAATAATGACACGAGATTCAGGTTTTAACCTGAGCATTTATTGTTGTTATTGTTGTGGAGGGGGGGTTTTGGCGGGTACCTGTGTGTTCTGAATGGATGCTGGACAACCCATCCATTGATTTTTGCATAGGTCTTGCCTGTCAGTGGATAACTGTCCACTTTGGGTATGGAAAAAAAATCAGTACATCACAAAAACCATGCAGAAATAGTGAAAGGCACAATCACCATAGATATCAGATACATCAAATTTTATATGTCTATATCTTTCATTTTCATGGGGGGAGGTGGGGGGTGTACTAACTGAGATGTAACATGGGGGGAAACCCCAAGTGTTTCGAAGCTGCCTTCATTTCAGGGCACAACATAAAACATATGAAACTCCCCAGACATTCAACGCTTTCATTTAAAATATCTTAATGTCGAACAACAGTTCTAATAACTATATGGGAAAATACAAGCATGTTCTATTGTATTTTTATAATACATTTCTTTTCTTTTTTTTAATATATATATAAACTATATGTCTCCTGCCTCATGTTGTCACTGTCCACATCCCACAACTCATATAGGCTCGACACACTGCATGCCCACTCCATCCCCCCACAGTTTTGGACGACTGCCCCTCCTAAAAACCACACCTTACAATAATCACACACAGCATACCTAAACACGTTTCCTTTTTACATGACACTGTTGAGAAAGTAAAAAAGAAAAATAAACGAGGTTTGCAGCATTAGAGGTATCTGTGGTGATTTAGCATGCACCCATAATCCACCTGTGATCTCTCATTATTACCCTGTTTTCACTGTGTAAATGATTCCCCCCCCTAACAAGATGCTTCCTCTGAGGCACAGTGTAGATGGTAAAAGCCCCTGGAGAGTGTGGAAGCCTAAACAGAGATTGCCATGTCTTTATGTGTATGTGTGCACCCTCATCACCTCAGATATGCCCCCTGCGCTCGAGGGACCGACGGGATAAATTGTAATCATCTTTAAAACAAAAACTCGTAATTGATTAAAATAAAGTAATTAATAGGATTACTGGGAGAAATGAAAGAAAAGCTTTTAGTATGTGATTCGAGGGAAATTAATTAATCTCGCATGAGCAAGACAGGACGTCTATTTCCTCAGCGTGTCTCAATTTGTCTCTTTAACACATCTGTGCTGTCATAAAACTGGAACCTCAACAGCATTCACACTGCAGCTGCTGTGTCGAGTGGGCCCTCTGGGGGGCAGTGTTTGCCTATGGCACATCAACTCTGAGCCTAGTGTTTTTTTTTTTTTAAATGGGGCATCTCAACAAGATGACACTGAAGATGGGGCAGTGACTCCACTTGTGGCCCTCCTGGTTTTTAAAAAGCAAGCACAGAGATGCGGCAGAGACTGGATTCTCATCAGTCCCGCTGGACACAATGATGCGGACTCGAGTCCTGAGAGACTATGACATCTAGCAAAGCATTATAAACTGTTTTGTAATATTTACAAGAGAAATAAATGATGAATATTTGTGTCTTTTTCGTAGGATTTAACATATCAGGACACCTCACACACAGTCTGGATCGAAAAGTAAAGAAAAGAAAAAAAAAATCACAAAAGGAAAAAAAAAACAAGCACACGGCACACCGCTAAAACTTTGACTCACAAAATGTTTGACAGTGCAAACGTACATCCATTTCTGAAATAATTTACAAATATTACTATACACTTCAGCACCATTGTTTACTATTGTTGTTGAATACATATCAGTAAGCTAGATCTTTAAGTGGACACTGTTAGAGCTGCATGTGCTAATATGAAATGGAGAGTGATCACATAGATATCGGCAATGCGCTGCACGTCCTTGAGGAAGATGATGTTTGTTGAAAGTGTTGAATCTGGATGAAGATGCTTGTGTTAGGCTTTAAAAAAAAGGTTTGGTATTCTCCTAACAGCTGTGTCCTGCTAAGTCAGTGCTATTTTTTTTTTTTCAAATAAAAGGGACTGATGTATAAATATATCATACTTTTTTTTTCTTTTGGTGTTCACATGGATAACATAAGATCACAGCACACACTGTGGATGAGCATGACTGGTGCGTGCTGGGCACATTGCTTCAGTTTACAGAGGACACAAATAACGATCATCGTGCTGTTTATGATCCCCGGTCTGGACTTTAAAAGTAAAATGTGTACTTTCTGTTTCTCTGGCAGGGAACAGTTTAGATTTCCTCTCTGGATGGAATCATGCGAACAGAAACTGCCAAATAAAACTTGTGTTTACGAGACGAAAATAAGCAGAAAACCAGGTGACAAAACAAAATAAAGAGTTACCACTGATACCGCTCAGCACTTACCATAACCTGCCGTACCCTGTAACCCAAAGGCAAGCCCTGCATCTTTCCACTGCATTTATAATCCCTCGTCAGCAATGATTTTAAGAGTGCCAACGAGAGATTCGTTATCCACAGAAAACTAGTTAACTATGCAAAGCAAGAGCTTTGTATTCTTAAAGCTCTCTAGTGAAGTCTGATGATGGATTTTAAGGCCTGCTCAGAGGGCTACGTTACACTTTCCTGTGACCTTTCTTGCTAACCGCCTTGCTCTTCATTCAGTCTTGTTCGTATTCATCACGTCTTTTGTTTTACTCTTTAATGTGTTTTGCTTTTACTCTCGCCATCATCGACTTGCTCTGATCCTTCTTAAAGGAAGAAGAGAGAAGCCTCGCGACATTTGGTTTCCTCTAACGGAATCGGGTTCCTCCATGTTTCCTGGGCTTTATCTTTTGCTTTCCTTATTAATGTAGAGAAACAAATGTCTTGTGAATTTCCTCTCCCTCTTGTCACAAACGGTATATCCTTCCACCTCTTCTGAACTAAAATATATATATATATATTTTGATTGAATTCTTTATCATCTTTAACATAAAACTTTGAAGACACGATGAGTTGCTGTTAAAAAACAACAAAGAAAAAACAAACCCTCCTCTGTCTTGCATTGTTTCCACCAGAAAAGTCTGTTCATCCAACCAGAGTAAAGTAAACTTCAATTTCAATTCATTATCTCCCAAACGATTAAATTAGTATGATGGAGATTTATTAGCTGAATGAATTACTCTATAATTAAATGCACTGTGGAGTGATGAGTTTAGGGAGGAAAGATTGGACAGAAAGTTTAAAGAACTCAAGTTTTTCTTGCTTTTCAATTATTATTATTACTACAAATAGATTCTTTTAATGTTTTGAAGACTTTTTGTGGTTTGGATACTGCGTGGGACAATAAGTCATAAAAAGGTCTAAAATATCTACTCAGAGGGCTCGAATGACAACAGCAGAATGGGACATGAACTACCAGGTGAAATCAGTTTGTGTCTAAACAAAAAAAAAAAAACACTACCAGTATCTGAGTGTAACGGAAAATTAAAATGCTGCGGTTGACTGGATTTATTCATGTGTGTCTACTAATGCCCTCAGAGTAAACAAGGCCCCCCGTTTGCTGGGGAGTTTAGTGGCAGACGTTACGCTTGCTGGGCTGGTGAAGGAAGGTGTTTCTGGCGTGGGCTGCGTGGCGAGGGACCTGCTCCCTGGTGCGGTTTTGGCGTTGGATGCGGTTACGGCCCAGATGACGCCGTTCCACGCGGGCTTTGCTACGCTGGACCCTGGCCACTTGGGTGACCTTGGCCAGAGTGCCGGCCTGGGCAGCTGCTCCACGGGTCACCCTGGTGGGCATAGTGGTGTGAGTGGCGGGGACTGAAGCTGGTTCAGCCGCTCTGATGCAAAGGAGAGAAAAGATAAGATAGTTATGCTGATGCTGACAAAAGTAGGCAAAGGTCAGGAGTATTTTTAGAAAATCTCTCTCACCTCACGCTGCCTCCCAGACTAACCATGCTTTCCTCTCCCACTGCAGACAGGTTGCTGTTGGACACCATGGACAGGTTGTTTGGGGAGACGTACACAGACATGCTGGGGTGCTCTATGAGCAGGTCTTCCATCGGGCTGGCCTCTGCAGTGGCTCCCTCTGCAGTGAAACAGGGGGGAGGGGTGACAAACCAGCTCTCATCCATGCATCCTCTCTCTGAGCCTGCCCTACTGCTACCCCCACTGCCCCCACACTCACTCCCAGAGCCTGGGGACATCGACGGGGTGGAGGAGGGCGTGGACAGTCGGACCCGTCTTGGTAGGGTCACGGGTGTAGTGGCACCCATATCTGATGGGCTGGTGCTGGGACAGGACAGAGGGTCCGATAATGCTACTGCACCTTGTGCCCGGCCTTTATGTGTCCTACGACGCTTGTGAGGAGGGTGGGGGACAGAGGCTGGGCGTTCAGTCCTCGTATGTGTGTCTTGGCGATTTGATAGGTTACTCTCTGGGAATGATTGTGCAGCCAGCGGGATTTCTGACTCATCTTCAACCTGCATCATGCAGTCAGACCCTTCTGAGCGCATGGCAGAGATGAGATGTTTCAGATGGAGGGGTGGGAAATGTTGCACAAATTATGCAAATGTGGCAGATTTTTATTTTTTAAAAAACCATGCGGGTCAAAGGGGGTAATTTTAAAGGGACCACATACGCACGCGCACACATACCAGTGTGGGGAATGTAGGGGTATTTAAAAAAATTGGAGGAAGGGAAGAAGAGGGGGTAAGGAAACACAAAACATAAAAGAGTCACATCATTAGTTGTGTTGACCCTCTAAAGCTGTGATTATGTCATTGACATAATGTTTGCCTTGACTCTGCTGAGAGGTACTTTTATGTTATGTTATTTGGTTGGCTTCTGAGCAGGCACCAAAGCACATTTTCAGACTTAATAATTCTCTTTGTCATGATCAAGATCATAAACAAAGTGGGAGGAGATGTATGTTCACAGGTTGTTATGTGTTTCCGTCAAGTGACGGACAACACCTTTGGCATGGCAGCCATATGGATGAGTGTAGCTGAGCCACGCCCTGACTAATTCTTCACCCCACCCCTTCATCCCCCTTTGTTACCGCCACACTTCATATGTTAGTCAGTATCATAAACATGCAAGATAAAATGAAGGCACTTGCCGGCACACGAAACACAATTTGGCTATTTCCCACTTTGGTGTGGCTTTAAAATAACCAGTCCTTCCAACACAAGTCCAGCACAATGCTCTGTCTGACTCACCAGGCAGATTGACAATCATCCATCCCTCCTCGTCAGCCTCAGTCACACACGGGTTGGGTCCCTTCAGCTCAGCTGCCACCTCTTCCACCTCCCCAAACAGCAGGTTGCTAAGACGCTGAAACATTGCTGCGTGTACTGTCAAGTGTTGATGACTCTGGTGCTTTTTTTTTTGTCGTCCACAAATAAAAAAAAGCTGTAGCTGCCTCTTTGAATTTCTTGTCTGTTGCTATTTTATGCTGTTTTTTGATTTTTAATTGGTTTTTTTTTCTCTGCTTGAAGCCTCTTGCTGGATCTTGGTTTGACAAACAGGTGTGGACAGGCTTCTGTAGTGCAAATATAAGGTTTCACTTGGTTTGGAGCAAAGGCCTGGGGAGAGGGGGAGAGAAAAACATGATCATTAGTGTTGGGATGAAAAGATAAAATGTACATTAAATAAAGGGAGTAAGAAATGCATGTATGTAAGAACTCAAGATTATTTAAAGATGCAATACGGGGATTATTTAGGGTGAGCTCAGACCTTATTTGCAATGATTAGTGGCATTAAAAGCAATGTTCTTTTTAAATTTTGAACACAAATAATAGAATAGCTGGGACTCTTATGATCAGTTTGTAAAAAAACAGTGTCTCTTAGAAAGAATTTCTCAACAGCTCCCACTTCCAACACTTTATATCTGAACATATAGCAAAACATCTAAAAATATGCACTGCCTATTATTATTTATTTATTTATTGCTGCTTGGGGGCTGCACATCAACACTGCGCCTGTCATTCATTTGGCATCTGACTTCTGGCGGCTCTGTTTTTGGTTGCTATGCACCATTGAGGGAAATATCTGGCCTTAGCAACTAAATGCATCCTTAATTTTACTTGTCTGTGCAAATGTATTAATTGATATGTATATTTTTTCCAGCTTCTGTAGTAATAATGAATTAAAAACTAAGAAAAAATGAACTAAAAGATGCTGAAATATTTTCTAATTTATTAGATCTACTATTAATATCAGTGTTGAGGATAAGGCTTTCAAAGATTCAGGAAGCTGGGCACATTCCTCAACTGAAGGGAACAAAAAATTATTTCACTAATTTAAAATTATGAGACTTCAGATGAATGTTATATATAGGCCATCGCATAATAATGGCCTACATCGTAAAATACGTTGGCAGGTGAACACAGAGTTATTATATGTGGCAGTAAACGGGGACTATGACTCTTACATAAGGAAAAAAGTTAATCAGCCAGCAAGGAATCAGTGTGCAGTGACTACTCTGCCCTTCCCTATTAGGTCAAGAAAATAATCAGCTCTCAGTCTCTGGACAGATAGTCAGGCCAGAGAAGAAGAAGAAGAAAGTGGAGGAGGTGAAAAAGTGGTTATAAAAAGACTATAAAAAAGACTCTTGCAAAATCAAAAGAATGTGTGTGCACACATGAAAGAGTCAAAGAAAGACATAAATATTGTGACAGAAGGTGCTGAGTCCAAAGGACAAGTCCCTGACCTGTATGTGAGCAACGCTGATGTAATGTTAAACAGAAGTTTTGCTTATGTGACAAACCTCAGCATGCTCAAAGGTTGAGTTTTATTTAAACTGAGTACACAGGAAGAAGAGACTAGATCACAGAGTGCAACACACCTGTTGACACACTTTTTAGGTTTTTTTTTTTTTTCTGTGAATTTTTCCAGAGATACTAGAGAGACCAGTTTCAAAGCAGTAGAGGTTTAATTTCAGACCATAACCTATTTAAGTTCAATGATTTCTTTGATCCACAGCCTGGTTTTCCCCAAAAGTCTTACGGATTCCAACAAGAAGCTTAAAATTTTCACTAAATAAATGAGAAAAGGTTAGTAATGATGAATGGATGCGGAATAAAGCGAAAGAGAGCGTGTGTGACAAGGATTTACAGAGCAAAGAGACCTGGAAGCAGATATGCATGGATGATTATTGGGTTTCTGTCCTTATTTGGAGAATCACCATGATAACATGGAGCAGAAAGGGAAGACACGTCCTAATTACAGTCATACAGTGCATGCTTGTGGGATTTCTAATGTCAGGTGCTTGAAATGATATGAGATAAATGAAGCTTGGGCTTTTTTTACTGGGGAAAAAAGACAAAAAGGAGCTGCACATTTTCCCTTAAAGCCTTTTTTTAAAAGAAAAGAATGAGAGTGATTTTACCTGCTGTTTTTCTGTTGTAATGATCTAGGCCGCATGACTTTTTTCTGGGTCTTGTGAGAAAACTCTTGTTCAGTCACTAAACAATGGAAGTTATATTTTGGGGGGTTTTTTAGAAGAGGAATTTACTTTGAGTGCATATGCAGTGCATACCTCAGCACCAAGATTGCTTTAATGCATTCCTGGACTAATAAAACATTAAGTCATGGGACTATGACAAGTAAATTCAGATAAACAACATTTTTGTTACAAAAGATGGAAAAGAGAGCCACACAATAAACACCCAACATGGACTCTTGGGAGCGCTTCCCTGATAAAACAATTTTTTTTTCACGTTGGTGATTATACAAGCCAATTGAAGGCTACGGATTGGCCTATAGACACTTTTCTTTATTATTAATGCTGATGGAAATAGATTGAGTATTTTCTTATGTGGTAAATAATAATATCATAACACATTTTGTTTTCTATTTTAGGATACCTTATCTGGCCAGGGAAAGCAGGTGACATTTAGCCCTCTAGGGTAACTCTGGCTTATTTACAGCTTTCTCTAATCACTGACACTGTTAGATAAAGCATCAAATTTAATAAGGAGAGCTTATTCAGAGAAAAGAACACTGTCTTCATAAGACTAAACCTAAGATGCAGGATTGGCATGTGCAATGCAGAAGAGAGGCCTTATTGTTATATGTTTATTATGTAGCAAGACCGACTTTGTTTTGTGAATTTATTAAAATGTCACAACAAAATAACTATACATATTAAACATATAGAGGAGTTATGGGCTGTTTTTTTTTTTTTTTTTTTTAAATGAGGAGTGGGCGGGGCTCCCGAGAAGTAAAAACAAGATGCGTCTGACGTCACGTCACGCCGCGTCACTGACACTGACGGAGAGGCTCCAACCTATTCTGCGACCGGGCGAAAAAAATAAATAAAAAATCGGTCAGAATAGCAACCACAGAGAAAAAAAAATTGGGCTTTCTGATCGTGTGTTTGCAGCCGACACAGTTTTCACCTCTAATCTACATTTTAAAACACGACACCGAAAACATCCGTATGCGAGAGCTTGTTTTCGTCGACGGCTGTCGTCTGGAGTTAAAACCCCTATGAGAAAAAAAAAATTGCTGCTCAGAGCAGCGGTGTTTACATTTCCAGCACAATGAGTCGGTTCTTGAAAAATAAAACATCGATCTCGATGCCAGAGAGTCGACAAGCCCAGAGAAGACACGACTTTCTGTGCAGGGTATCCAGGTTAAACGTGAATTATCCGTGTAAGCTCTGGCTGCAGCTGAGGGGTCAAAGCAATGACAGTTGTGGCTCAGCAGCACTGCACGAAAGACAGCGGCTGGTCAGGCTCCTGAATATACAGCCAGAAGGTGATTTCACTGAGCAGCAACGGTTAGGCCCTGTGTGTTTTCAGTGCAAATCACAGCCTATTTTAGGTCCGCAAGCAACAAATACAAAAACATCCGCCGTCGACTCCACATCAGCATTTGGTGCAATTTGCAAAACAATGACTGCGGGCGTCCTATAGGATTTATCTATATGCAGGCTGGTGTCATTTCTGCCGATGCAGGACGTCGAATCGACCCAACTAAGCCTTTTTATTTGGGCCTATAATCTACTGCTTCCCCATCTATTCATGTCCTATTGATATCATTTTAAATGACAACAAAAAGCAGTCAAAGACAGACTGAGACAAAGCGATACAATTCTGTATTAATAAAATCAACATGATATGTGGTGGATATTTTTGTGGATACGCTTATAAGGAAGGCAGCAGGTTCAATGGCAAAGATGTAGGTTAGTCTGATACCTCTGTAAAGCACACAGTCTGACACAAAACACACCGAGTATTTAATGTGGAAAAAAAAGAGAATATCTTACCTGCCCTTGCGTAATTATTCAAGTTGTAAACGAGAGCTCACACACAGTAGAAACGACAACTCTTAAAGCATAGCTTTAGATAGCCTTTATGTGAGGTAGTTAGAACACCATTATATAAAAATAAAAGGCTTTCTTCTTAGAAGAAGGGCTTCGTGTAAAACTTTTTACACGGATGTTTTCAGATCATAACATCTGCAGCTTTCTCCTTCTTTCCTCTAGTTTTTACGCTGCAGATTTTCCTGTTTATTGCTGCCTCCAGCTGATCCTCGGATCAGAATGTAGAGCGTACAAAACAGCTGATTGTGAGATCACAATACTCCAAACCACGCCCATCACCCCGCCCACGTCAAACAAACCGGCCAATCAGAATATTACACCCGATACAAGCCGGTCTTCTAGGTGACAGGGTGGGGGCTGGGCAAGATGAGCTGTTAACCTGCACCCAGATGGAAATGGTGACTTCACTTGGAGTCTGAATATTGATCATCTTCCACTAGCAGCATCCGTGCTTTTTGAAAGCGGGGCTGGCGTGAGGTCAACTGACCATGAGTCTGTTTTCACATAACTCATAATACAGACCAGGAAAAAGTCAGATGTAGAGAGAAAAGTATTTAAACTGTCAAGAAAAAGAGGAAGAAGAGCTGAATCTGATCAACAAACCTGTTATATCACCTGAATGGAATTTGAACCACAGACAACAACATATTTAGCCTAGTTTTATTTTATCCAGGTTTAGCAAGGCCTTTGTTTTTATTTATTATTAAATATTAGGACTTATATATATATATATAGCGATATCCTATAAAGAACTGGATATTTAAAATATAAAATAGCATTATTTCCAAATGTAGTTTTTACTTCTAATCAGGTGCTGTGTGCTGCCCAACACTGACTACTGCAATCTTCTTTGTATTACTCTGCAAAAGACTTATCATTTACAGAAACAACCTCAAATATTAAAATTACTTATCAACCACAGAGTTTACACCATGTTAGTTGGTGTTAGTTTAAATTTCAGTTCTTAACAGACCTCATTCTCTTCCCCTTCAGCATATGTTTCTTCATTCCACTGGTAGGGAGGACCTTGATGTGCTTCTCAATCGGCCAATCGTATTTGCTATTTTGAATGTAGCTTTTGAGTAACCAATGGGATTTTTTGATGTTTTCAAAACCTCTTGTGGTCACTTTTTTTTTTACCCTGCAGTCTGTAAAGCATTAAGATTATCCACGGCCTTTTGTGTCAGCAGACCGTGGCTGTTCACATAACTGTGCGAGTGCTTTTATGAACCTGCTTCTTTAGGTGCAGGATTCCTCTGTGTGTGTGTGTGTGTGTGTGTGTGTGTGTGTGTGTGTGCGTGTGTGTGTGTGTGTGTGTGTGTGTGTGTGTGTGT
>JAVDPK010001527.1:475155-487621 GCA_034780415.1 Cichlasoma orientale
TGTGTGTGTGTGTGTGTGTGTGTGTGTGTGTGTGTGTGTGTGTGTGTGTGTGTGTGTGTGTGTGTGTGTTTTAAATGAAATACATGCAGTACAATAGTGGAATCGTGGAAAAGGTTCAAACTTGTTGGCAACATGCAGGTTTATAGTACAACTCCTACTGAGGACCCTCTCTAGTGTGCACAAACTGGACAGGTCACCCACACAATCATTGTGCATTCAGGGTGAAACATACCTCTGTTCTTCCAGCTGAAACTTAGCCAAATACATAATGACTTATTTGAATTTTACAACAGGAATCTTATCAAAATTGAGAGCAATTTAGTAGGCGTTGGGGTTGTTTAAACAAATGGACAACTATATATACTCACCGAACACTTGTTTTTAGGTATGCCTTGCTAATACTGGATTGGACCCCCCTTTTGTCCTCAGATCTGTCTTAATTTTTCATGGCATAGATTCAGCAAGGTGCTGGAAACATTCCTCTGAAATTTTGGCCCACATTGACATGATAGCATCACGCAGTTCCTGCACATACATGACGAGAATCTCCCATTCCACAGCATCCCAAAGGTGCTCTACTGCTTTGAGATCTCATGATTGTGGAGGCAATTTGAGTACATTATCATGGCCAAGAAATCAGTTTGAGATGCTCTGAGCTTTGTGACGTGGCACATTATCCTGCTGGAAGCAATCATTGGAAGATGGGTACACAGTGGTCATAAGGTAACGGACATAGTCAGCAACAATACTCAGGCAGGCTGAGGCATTTAAATCAGGCTTAATTGGTACTAAGGGGCCTGAAATGTTCCATGAACACACCATTACACCACCACCGGCAGCCTGAACTGTTGATAAAAGGCATGATGGATGCATGCATTCATATTCTTTACACCAACCATCTGAACGTCGCAGCAGAAATCGAGGCTCATCAGACCAGGCAGCATTTTTCCAGTCTCCTGTTGTCAAATTGTGGTGAGCCAGTGTGGTCTTCTGCCGCTGTAGCCCATCTGCTTCAAGGTTTGACGTGCTGTGAGTTCAGAGATGCTCTTCTGTACCTTGGATATAAGGAGTTGTTATTTGAGTAGCTCTTACCTTCCTGTGAGCTCAAAGCAGTCTGTCCATTCTCCCGTGACCTCTGACATCAACAAGGCTTTTTCACCCAGAGAACTGAGGCTCCGTGGACACGCGCTCTTTTTTTTGAAGCATTTCTCTATAAAACACCACGCTCACACCACAGCCTGAAATCACCTTTCCTTTGCATTCTGTTGAACTTCAACAGGTCTTCTCGCCCATGCCTACGTGTCTAAATGCTTTAGGTTGCTGCCGTGTGATTGGCTGATTAGATATTTGCATTAAAAAGCAGATGAACCAGCATACCTAATAAAATGGCCGCTGAGTGTGTCTAGATCATAATAAACATGTTGTTAAAGGGCTATGCTTGTGTTTTTGTCTTTGTTTCAGATTAAAAGCTCTTTAGTTAAGAAGCTACTAATGTTATATAACACTAAACAACAGTATGATCTTGAAATTTCTCTGTAGCCGAGCGAAACGGAAATGTTGTGTTTCGAAACACCCCTGAACTTGAGTAACAAAGCCACAGTGTGTAAGTGGATATCTTGAATACGAACTAAAAAGCAAATGAGCCACACCTCGCATGCCTTGCACACAATCTTTGAGACTTTTCCAGCTTTAGACATTCGGCATGTTATTGGTGCGCCAGTCAGAGACAGTGAGTTCAGGATGATAAGGTTTCGGCCTATACAGTTACCAGGTGCTTGGCAACTCATGAAGACACAGAGTCACTCGCCCTGCAGTGATGATGATATCCAAACCCCAGTAACACAGTGGACACAAACATTCAGCACGAACGATCTGTGCTTGTGTTTAATGTTTGTGTCCTCACACTAATCAGTAGATGTCACTGGCCTAGCGCTGTGTATGTCTCTGTAACACACTTTGTCTGGTCAGTGGCTGTGAGAGATACTTTTCAGGGTACTACCAATATGCTGCAGTGAATATGAGCAGCTTGGACAGGCTGCACAAAGTTGCAGGAAAAAGAAGAGAGGCTCTGATTTTCTATTTTCTGCCTGAGGCTGGAGCTTTTGCCTGCATTCGCAGGATTCCCATAGTTTCCCTGACCGGCTGGGAAAAATATAGGTGAAAGGTTAGGGTGATGTTTCCCTCCCGTGCTCTCTCATTCTCCCTCCCCTGTCTGTGTTTACATTCATGGTCAAGTTCTTATTCAACAGCAAAGCCGCTCTTCCCCTGACTGACACAGATCACCCAGGTTTCCCTGCAAAGGCCTCCGACCAGTGAAAGCTAACACTGTGGTAAAAGACTGAAGCGCAGCTCACTCGGAAGTCCAGCTTGTTGCGTGTTGAAGCTTGAATCAGGCAATAAAGTAAGTTCCTGTCTGGAACAAAACAGACACTGATGGGACTTGTTGCGAGTAGGAGTGAGTGCTGAGGCTCGGTGTTTATGTTTTCTTCTCAACATTTACTGTTTGATCTTCAGAGAAGACTCATCTCCTTCCTTCCTTTCTTTCTTTCTGGTTCACATAATACTGTGTAATACTGTGTTTGGGCTGATAATGAATCAGATCTAAATCCCATAAATGTGAGTTTCAAAATTATGTCAGATCACTTTGTTTTGAGTTGACTCCCAACATGACCCCGTTCACCTCTTCCTCATCCTGTTACGTAGGCTTTATTTTTGGTACCCCTCTCTGCCTCTGGGCCTTTCTGCTTCAGCATAGCTGGCTGTGGGCTGATGATAAGACAGTAGCCCCCGAAGATAGGAAGTCAGACCTGCTCTTCATGTTACAGTGCCAGGAGTAAAGTAAATAACACACATTACAAGGTGTGAGCGAACTTGAAGGACCAGTTGGATGTTCAGGGATTTTTTTTCCTTCCGTGCATTAATGATTTTTTTAATCAAAGGGTTTGATAATCGGTGTAAAGGTTTACCAATATTATTACAGCGCAGAGGAGAGTCTGAGGTGCCAGACTCTTTGGTAGTCATGAGTCTGGTATAGGTGAATATCACTAAAAAAAAAAAAAAAAGCCAATCTAGTACATCCTAGGGGACAAGTCATTAGGATTTATATTCTGGGAATTATGAATGTCTCTATAAAAGACATTTGAATCTGTCTGAAAATGGTAGACTGACTGACATTGCAGTTCATACCAACATGGTTGTGGTTTTACAGGAAGTATATAAGAAACTGAGCACTTCCTTGATCACCTATGGGCAAATACTCCAAAAACTGGCTGCACATCTCAATCCAGCTGCCATGCCCTAAAAGCAAAACAAAAGAAAACCACAGAAATCCATTCATGGTGTCATCGTGCCGGTGAAGCTCGAGGGAAATGACTGAGCTCGATTCCAGCTCTGTGCCATTCATCGGCGTCCTGTGTGATTGTGCGTGTCAGACGGGCGGTGAGATGTAAGCGAATGTAAACGTTGTGCATGTTTTCATTAGTTGTTGAATGTGTGGCCCTCATGATCACGTTGCCTCGGTCACTTTGGCTATTAGGAAAAAGAAATGCTGCACTCTCCTGTCTTTATGAGGTTTGCGAGGCAACCAGTGAAGAGTAGCAATGACATCCAGCTACAAAGCTACACCCTGATTGAAAAGACTACCTACTAAATGCATTTTCAGAGGCTTTATGTGTATTTTTGGACTCTGATGAGAGCTAGGCTTGCTGATTACCTCTGTCCACTCTGCTACAATAGCTTTACCCCCATAGGTCATGCACAGTTATGAAAGTGGCCTTCTCATCTAAGGCCTGAATTATGCTTCTGCGTCGGTCCTACATACGTAACTGGAAATCCCCTCTAAACCCTACCTGACATGCACCTCTCGAAAAATGTGGGGTGGATGGAGCCCGCAAGGATTGTGATTACCATGTAGGGTTCAGAGGGATTTCTGGTTGTGTACGTAGGCTCCGCAAAGAACTGCAAGTATTAGGACTACCTGAATTACCTAAATGTCAAACTATTCCTTTAAAATTTCCACACTATAGAAATGTATTTTTAAAAAAATGGAAATTTCAACCCTATACACAGAAATATTTGAAGCTCCAAAGCTGGACGCTTCCTCTTTGATAGTGTCCACTGTAACGTCTGGAGGTCTGTGGCCTTAGATAAAGAATCCCTTTTTGCATCTTGTATTGCATACAGCACTCTACAGTCCGCAGATAACCCTCAACACATAACAGTTGCCAGCCATTCCTTATTACTCAGTACAGACGCAGCGTGGTGGCTTTCAGTCACCAGTTCACATTTACACAATAACAACAGAGTTCATATCAGCAGGTGCCTCTCCCTCCTCATCTTGGGAGACCCCTCTGCAGACAAAGGCTCTCACTCTTTCTTGTCCCTTCTTCAGCCCTCCTGAAGCCCTCAGGCCATGCGTGCATCCCATGGGTCTGTCCCTACATGGCCAGAGCAAACAGGGCCTGTAAGTGGTGTCCTTGGCAAGGGTGTGCAGATAAACACAGCATGAGTAAGGACAGACTGTGCTCTCCAGAAGGGGACGACAGGCCCTCACTCGCTGTCCCCTGGGGAATATTATGAAACTTAATGAGAGGAGCCATTTTAAATTCCCTGAAGGATTAAGGTACCTAGAATGGTGAGAAACCCCTCATTTTCAGCCTCTTGTGTCTGATTCACTGAATTTCAGAGGTATTATAATGAAGCGTCACATCTCTGTCTTTCAGTGTGGCTTTTAGTCCTCATCACCGCCATCAATTTCTCTGCCTTACAGAAAGCATGGGAAAAAGAGGAGCTCGTTGCTCAGATGTGCCCTCTAACTGAAAGCAGGCTAAAAATAGCACCCAGCAAGGATCAAAAAAAGAAGCTACATTTCCCTCTTCATTCATCCTGACGTCAGCTGAGCTCTTGTGTTTACAAACCACGACTAAAAACAACCCTTTGAGCTGGAGTACTTCGGGGCTGTTTTCCTTTCCCATTCATAAAAATAAAATAACTTACAGTCATGAATACACACGCTGCAAAATACTGTAAGTATCAAGGGTTAAAACGAGTCTAAAGTTGTGATCTGAAATTATGTAACTGGGTCTCAAGGAGAACAAAAATAACCCGCTCATCGTCGATTCCTTTTACAGAGTAAAAATCCACTTCCGGTACCCACAGACATTCCTTTATCAACATGTCATTGCGGATTTTACACCGGCAGGGGATGTAGCTCAGTGGTAGAGCGCATGCTTTGCATGTATGAGGCCCCGGGTTCAATCCCCGGCATCTCCACTTCTTTTGCGAGATTTGTATTTTTATATTTTCACTATGGTAGGTGGGGAGCGGCGAATAAATACTAAGCATTGTAAATTAGCGTGAGATGATCTTGCTTTTATCTGCATCTATTCTCTGAGCAGAAACTAGGCTATTTTGCTTTTTAAATAATAAATCCTGTTGGCTTTACTGATATTTACAAGCTGTGTGTGTATGTGTGTGTATTTCGGGGGATTTAATGCATTTATAAAATAATAAATTCTGTGGTCAGAGTCACGGCGGAACTCTAGCAACCTAAGATCCACATAAATACACGGTGCAATAAAATATCATTAGAAAAATTAAACGAAATCTTTTTTTAGAGCATTTGGTTTTCGTTCACTTATTGTTGTGGACATGCAGTCCCTTCTTTTATCCGCCAGGCGGCGCTGATCCACCCTCAGCATCCCTACTTCCCACAGCCTAACAAAGAGAAGTCACTAAAACATGTGCAGACCTAAAACCTCAACATATACAATAATGAAATATAGGCTACTGTATTTTGGCACCAGTAAAAACACTAGTAATTTGTGCTAGAGTCCTATAAGCTACTGCATATAAGCTACTGCATGTAAGCTACTGTATGTAAGCTACTGCATGTAAGCTTAAGTGTTATATTTGTTATATAAACTGATAAAAAAAAATGTTTACATGTTGTGCCTTTAAAGTTTGCGCCTTTATTTATAACTGGTGCCACACACCGAAACCTCCAACAATGGGCATGTAAGCATCAGAACTGGACAAGGGAGCAATGAAAGAAGGTGGCCTTTACATCACGTGGATGGCCGGGTGTTTGTGTGTCTCTTACCTGGGGAACACCTGGCACCAGGATGCACTATGGGAAGAAGGCAAGCTGGCAGAGGCACTGTGATGCTTTGGGCAATGTCCTGCTGGGAAACCTTGGGTCCTGCCATCCATGTGAATGTTACTTTGACACATTCCACCTACCTAATCATTGTTGCAGACCATGTACATCCTTTGATGGAAATGATATTCCCTGATGGCTGTGGCCTCTTTCAGCAGGATAATGTGCCCTGCCACAAACAAAAATGGTTCAGGAATGGTTTGAGGAGCACAACAAGTTTGAGGTGTTGACTTGGCCTCCAGATTCCCCCGATCTCAATCCAGTCGAGCATCTGTAGGATGTCCTGGACAAGCAAGTCTGATCCATGGAAGCCCAACCTTGTAACTTACAGGACTTAAAGGATCTATTACTAACATCTTGGTGCAGATACCACAGCACACCTTCGGGGGTCTAGTGGAGTCCATGCCTCGACGGGTCAGGGCTGTTTTGGCAGCAAAAGGGGAACCTTTGCACTGCAAACTTCTTGGCTTGTCTTGGAGGAAAACACAGGGTTTGTTAATTAAACTTCCATCTGTTCTATTCAAGTGCTCCACTAAGAACTGCAAGTGAGCCTAATGCAATACCAGGAGCCTTTACACCTTTACGTTTTAATCTTTAAACATATGTGGTGAGGGGCTTTGCACTTATTATTGTTTTTAAGTTTTTAATCAGTCATTTACATTTCTGCATGATGATTCAGCTTCTTCATGTCAGGTAGCTTTTTTCTTTTTTTAAACTGACAGCTACTTTAAGAATACCTGTATCAGGTGTGTCACCTGCTCATTCCTGTCTCTCCGTCAAGTCTCACTAATGCCACATTGTAAACACACATATTTACATATTTAAATATTTTTAGACCGGCTTGATTATCTAAAATGCTTTTAGAATTAGTCTCAAAATGCTTTCTAAAAAATAACCTTCTAAAAAATAACCTGAATCTTTTAGTATATAATTTTAACTGCTGACTACCAGGAAAAAAAAATGTGGTGTCAGCTCGCTGTCACAGGAATGAGGAAAAAAAAATGTCCACGGGACACACTACCTGCCACAAAACCACTTCAGGTATCTGCATACTGCCTGACCCATATACTACAGCACATCATGAACTAAAAATGTCTTATCACAACCGCCTTTACATTTCCCAGGTGTCATGCAAACATTGCTGAAGGTGGGAAAAGAAGCTTGTCGTCCAATCAGAAACACACACATACACATTTGTGTAAGCGCCACCAGTTCAGCAGTGAAAATGTCTAATAAAGGTTTTACAGAAGAACCATATTCAGGAAATCACATCATGCCTGCAAAGTCCTAGCTGTTGTTTTTATTCATTAAAGTGCTACATAATACATTTTCTAAGAATGGCATGCCAGCTACAATGTAAACAAATATTTTCCTTGAAAGCAAGAAAGAAAAAAATGCTGTGTGCTGTGTATTTCTGGACAGGTAGGATGGTCCACCCTGTTTCTCACTGAGTCATCACACACAACAGGTTGATGAGGAGCTGCCAGATTATTAGAAATGCTGAACACGCCTTCCTCGGTGTCTAATTCTTTAATTCTAATTCTGCAGTGAGGCCTGTGGCTGCATTATTATTCAGCACAACTGTGAACATCTGGAGTAATACCGACACTTAGGCCGCTTTGTAATGTTAGCACACTTTTCCTTAACTTGGTGAATATTTATTAATTGAATGTGATGCAGTTTCTCACCTGAGAATTAATGTGGGAACACCAGCGCTATTTCTGGTCTAATGTCGCCCCCTTATGATTAATCTTAGTATAGTCTTTCTGTAGATCAGCTCAGTTTGTGAACAGTAGGCGGAGCTAATTCCTCTCTTGATGCAATTAGCTCCTGACTGACGCCTGAAAAGCACTGAATTAATCATGAATCCTAAGTGGCAAAAGGTGAGACGGCAGGTCATATAACCTCAGTGTTCAGACCTTGTTTGAAAACATAGTGCAGCGCATAAATGATGAGCTAAATGAATAAATTTTAACAGCAGATACAGAAAAAAGAGGCTCTACCTGCAGCAAAATAAAAAATGTATTAGTGTGTATTAGTTATTAGACTGGAAGAATAAAAAGACAGCGTCAAAATAGTAAATTAAAGCAGAAGATAAGTGGATCTTAGATCATGCCACACTTTTTAAAAAGAAGTCTGCACTTTCCTCATGTGGTCTTGACAAGAGCTTTATTTTGCCCAGAAAAATCTGACCGTTGGCTGACCTTTGATTGTGCCATATATTACATCAAAGGGTGACTGTGGTTGGACTGTGGTGTCTGCATGTTGTCCAGATAAGGTTGGAGGTGACGCTTGCAAACAGGAACTCGAATACATCTGGGCAAATTCCATCTCTGTCAGCATCTGGAAAGGGAGCCGGTCTGAGTTCCAGGTTAGAAGGTAAAAAACACGTAAAGGCCCAGAAACACACTGTACCTCAAATTTCCACACGGTCCTGTTTGCAAGCATCGACCTTCATCACCTCATTTAAAAAAAAAGAAAATGTTTCCATCTACGTGTTTGCTCGTCAAATGTTTGTTTAGGCCATTGTGCTGCAGCAGAACTCCGACCAAACATAATCAAGTGTTATTATCTGGTGGTGACAGGTGGATATAAACTGTACATATTGAAATATGCTTGTGCAGCATACACGCACTGATGAAAATAAGTAATGACAATACGTATTATTCTTCATTGTGGTGAAACATGAATACTGCCCCTCATCAGTGTTTACATTAATATAATAATAATAAAGAGTCAAAAATCCCAATTAAATTCCATTTTGTTACTGGTTTATTTGAACAACTGTAACTCTCATATTTGATTTAATGAAATGCTGATTTCCCCAAAACAACTGTCCTCACAGCAACTGGTATTCAGTTTAACAAGCTCTACATTTGTAGTGTATAAAATACAGTAAATAAATTATGACTGACTAGAAAATGTGGCGACATGTTGATGTTGATTGCAAAGGACCTTACTGGAAACGCAACAAATGAGTCATTTGTGCTCATGTTTTTATTTGTTATCATCCAATTTAGTTTTAGTTTTTCATCAGGTATCAAGGTAGGGAACACAAACCATCAAATTCAAGGAAAACTGATGGCACATAAAGTTTTGTGGATAAGTTTTAAGTTATCGTGTCTGATGAGGACAAAACCAGTACCAGCAGGAATTTAAATTTGCAGATTGCAAAGGCTTTATTTATTGTGATGCATGCATTGTATAGGTTATTGTAAGGCTTGTAGTTTTTGTATAAAGCTGTACTCGAAGTAATGGGGCTGTTAGTTAAATGTGATAGAGTACAAAGTACACCGACATAAAAGTAAAAATACACGTAAATACTCAAAGTGCAGAAAGCTACTTCAGAATGTCTTCAAATATGTAACTTGGTCTTATCCTTGATGTTTTCCTATAAATGCGAGCATCTCCAGGCTTTCAGTGGGGAGACTGTTGTTGTGAATTGGTGCTGTGTAAATAAAATGTAATTGAACTGAGCCTTTGTAATCCCTAATGATGTTTGAAAGAGCCTCTCTAAAAACCCTGGTGTGTAATTCACTCGGCTGATTAAAAAAAAAAAGAAGAATATCCAGTTGATTGTATAAACTTCTGCTTTAATCTGCATAATATGTTGGCTGCCTCCCTTCATTAAAATGTGCTTGTACAGGATGGAGTTTCACAAACAGTGATTGTGTCTTGGAGGAAGAGACTGGAACAGAGAACATTACAAGCTGCAGAACATGTATGTTAGAGTGTGAGTCCACCTCGGCATTCCTCTGGGATAATCTTATCTCCCTGCTGATGAGCTTAAAGACCTCTGAACTGTAGGGCAACCCTCTCACATACACTAGCACAAGCAAAGCAAACTTGTAGCGGCGAAAGGATGATGCATTTTCTGCAGAAATGGTTCACGTCCTGTGAGCTGAAGAAATAACTGATCAGGCAGTAAGATGGATAACACGTTTAAATATGTGAAAACAGATCATTTAGTGCACGGAGCCCTTAAACAGGATTAAAAATTCACACTAAATGCTCCCTCAAAAACAACCCGATAGAGCCAGTAATCAAAGACTTATCACCTCCTTTCAGATTAAATTAGAAGCACACCAGGAGAGCCACAGTGTTCCTGTCAATCACCAATCATCGTTCAAAGAAGACTTGACCTAGTTGCAGCCGGGAAGTCAATCTGCATAAACAAATGTTAATGTGCTTGAGTGGCCATTACCTGTGGTTTGAATCGGCTGAATGGTAATAATGCGCCTGGTTGATCAAAGGCAATTGTGAGGTTTTTAAAATGTAAACCAGGGTTTTAAGCTGGACTTGAGCAAAAAAGTGTCCAAGCCCAGCAGGTGTTTGAGAGTTGAGCTCTATTTAAATACTCTATTTAAATACTCTGTTTAAATACTCTATTTAAATACTCTATTTAAATACTGTATTTAAATGAGGAGAGACTCAAGGCCCATCAGCACAGATTTTCTGATAATGAAATGTAGACTTGCTCAGAAAAAAAAAAGCATATCAAAATATTGTCAGGTTCAGTAAAATTGTTGCTAAATGAAACATTTAGCAGCTTAGAATTTTTTTTAAATTTAATTGTGCACTACATTGACAAAAGTATTCGCTTGTATATGAACTTGAGTGACATCCCATTCTTAATCCATGGGGTTTAATATGATGTCTAATAGAACTTCAACTCTTCTGGGAAGGCTTTCCACAAGGTTTAGGAGTGTTTATGAGAATTTTTGACCATTCTTCCAGAAGCCCATTTGTGAGATCAGACACGTGTTAGACAAGCACTCTCCACTCTAATTCCTCCCAAAGGTGTTCTAAAGGTATATATATATATAAAGTGTGTCATTATAAGGGGAGGATGGATTTATTCTACAGCATAACACAAAATACTAATGATTTTATGACAAGTACATATTAGATAAGAACTGCTCCTCGTATATGTATGTACACATAAATGAATGCGTTTGTTAATTTACATGTACAACTGTGTTGTTTTATTATAACTTTGTTTGCTTGTTTGTCCACTGAATAGAAATGTTTGGCAGCATCACTCCAGGTTTATAGCCAGCCCTTACACATGAAACTGCATATCTGCACAGCTGCAAATGTAAACAAAGTAATATCAAGTTTTATAAATATGAAATATAAAGACTATAAAATATAAAAGTTAGAAAGCTGTGAGATTCCTGCTCCCAATGCTGACCACCCCCAGACATCTCCCTGAGATCCTGTGTATAGGGACATAACATCAGCTTTTCTTACTTTCTGATAAATGGTGGTAAATTATTTCAGTGAATGTGCAGCCCATACAGTGGGTTTCTTTAGAGCAATAACTCTGGAAGACCCACTTTATTCAATTTTATAATAATGTTCAGTGGTTGTAAAAATTATTCTTGGCTAAAATTTACATGCAAAGGGTTTCTCCGTATTTCAGGACTAAGTGCTGCTCTAAGTCGGAACTCTCTGGAGAACCATTTTTACTGTGTTGGACTAAATCTAAAGGCAGTAAATCCAGAATTAGGGACAGAAAACAGAAACACTGATTAGTCAAGAGTTTAGCTTTTGTAACATGTTCTGTGCTGCAGTCTATCCTGAACTGTGTAACATATTTTATTTTACCCTGTTGCATGCGCAGGTTTCAGGTTGAAATAATGTGTTTTGATTCAAATCCCTTTTAAAATTAACTTCAGATGATAAAAACAATCAGGATTCACGATATGCAAGTTGTCTAAAGATGCAACTTCTTTTATTCATGCTTTAAAAAAAAGAGGTTATAAAAACGGTGACAAAATAATGCAGTTTAATATAATTTGTAAAGGAGACAGACACAGCTCCTTTGGCAGAGAGTTTTCTGACCTCCGTCAGTAACTAGCAGAGCCCTCCCAAGATTAGTCTGAATTAAGACCTCCGCAACAGTTTCCGTTTGAGGAGGCTTTAGAAACACTGGCTGCTTTATCCCCGAGGCCAGAAAAAGAAGAACATCTGTTCCGAGCATAAAACTGTCCATGTTCTCATTGTGTCATGAGGTCAGTCCAGCCCTGTTGTATCACAGATTGTCTGCAGACAAACTGCTCTGCACGGAAGAGCAAATTCAGCAGTGTGTAATCAGCTGTTTTCACTCTTACGACTTTTTCGATAAAGAGAGAAAGGTGTGAGTGTGTCAGGAGAAGTCACGTGAACGTTTCATGCTACAATTTTGTTTGGGAAAATGAGGAGTCGTAGAAGAAACACACACACACACACATACACGCGCGCGCGCGCGCACACACACACACACACACACACACACACACACACACACACACACACACACACACA
>JAVDPK010001527.1:487721-498828 GCA_034780415.1 Cichlasoma orientale
ACACACACACACACACACACACACACACACACACACACACACACACACACACACACACACACACACACACACGATCAGATCACTATAGGCATCTCTAATGCCAGTTATTTCACACGCACAGTCATTCCCAGCAACAGAAGCTCTGATCACTTTCACGTGTGTCTTTGCTGTTTGCTTTTGTTTTTCCTGCTGTCTTGCCCTCATGACCCTCCAGTCTACGTGGCGTCGGAGTCAACGGGCGCACTAACGACGTGTCAACTATCGGGCCTGCCATGACAATGGCGCCTTTAGACAGGTGTATATACACCCACACCACTGTCTTTACTGTGCTAAACAGGACCAGTGAAGGCTGTGATGGTCCTGTCTGGTGAATGGTGTTCACGTGATTTTTACGCATACAGGGTGCGCAGTGATCGCCGGTATTTAAATTGCTGTAAATGACTTGTTGACTTGTTGAATCTGTCAGACACTCCCTTTTCTGTCACAAGGTAGAAGCTGCTCAGTTTTTGGCAATTTAACCTTTATTTATCCAGGTAAAAAGTGTCACTGAGCTTAAAAGTGTTTTTTTTTTTTGTTGTTGTTGTTGTTGTTTTTTTTTTTCAAGGCGTAGGGCAGGAAAAATTACATCAAATCAGAAGTCACTTTTTCGCAGACTATCATGTTAAATTTATAAAAATTTATTCCGCCCATTAATGTAAGATACATTTTCTGGCATGCAATAATAATAATAATAATAATAATAATAATAATAATAATAATAATAATAATAATAATAATAATAACAACATGATGATGATGATGATGATATTGATGAAGAAGATGAAATAGTTTAAAAGGCAAACAGTCCTCAAAAACATCTCCCTTGCTGCTGCTTTTCCTGTCAAATTCTAGTAAGCCATAATCACAACAACAGGGACAAAGACATCATTTTTGACTTCCACTTGGAGGAAGTCTGAAACCTCACGTGAAGCTCATCCGAGGTAACCACCTAAAGTGGCTTTAATAGGTCTCGGTTTATCAAGTGCTCCTGTCGGCTCTGTTAATTTATACCTTATATCACGCTGTGCGCAATCTGGAGAACAGCGGCTCTTTTATTCAAACGGACGCATTCCCCGCAGAGAGGTAGTCAGCGAGCACTTTGTATTGAATGGGAAAACCAGCTTATTCTCATTTGCGTGCAAAAATCCCGAGCTAAACGACAAAATCAAAAACCTTTTTTGCAGTGAAATGGTGATGGTAAAGTTCTCAAACAACTTCAGAATGCACTATTTGTGACATTATTGTGTGTTAGTTTAATTCAAGCGTCACTCAACACAAAGGTGTGTAAATGACTCTGTGTTGCACAACAAAGAAAAAAACACAATATTTTTATGAAAATCAACTCCACAAATCTTTTTTTTTTACCACCAATTTCTGAATATTTGTTATATTTATATTCTACATACGCTCCCACCACAAACCACCGATTGCATCCCGGTGTGAACCGACAGAGGACGCTCAAGTTAGCATGTTTAGACAAGGATGGGACTTTGTATTAATTTTTAATTTAATTTAATTTATTTATATATGCAAACTTATTGCTAAAGGGTGACGCGCTTTTCCTCCTGAAAGGCCCGTTAAGACGTCTTTAAAATGTTTAAAATGAGCGGTATTTTTAACTCGGATCTTCGACTGCAAACAATATAAAAGAAATTTTGGCCCTAAAGGCAAACTTCTCCCCCTCTGTCTCGTTTACATATTCATCCCTTCTTCCTCACAATGAAAAGCATTGATATGCACATTTCAGTTCAGGTAAGCTATAAAAACAGTTCGGCCTTATTTCACATTGAATTGAACACTCGGCCGTTCATTTCATGACAATACGTGCATGCCCGTTGTTTGAAAGCGCGACGTTAGAGGTGTGAAATGCATAATTAGATCAGGGATCTGCTACAGCTTTTGGCACACTGGGCACCTGTGATGAATGGAGCCGGTGGCGCCCAGCCCGGACACACGGGGTGTGTATGTGGGCGGAGACGTGGCCACCCACTCCGCTGCTTCTCCCCTCTCTGCTTACTATATGAGGAGGCAACTTTGGGATCCCCCCCAGACAGATTCAACTTTGGTAGTGGTCCTGATATTCTTACAAGAATTTTCTCTCCGTCCGACAGAAATCCGCCGTTTGCTGAAGCGCGCTTGGATCAGAGCGCTTGGATTGTATCATTGCCTCTCTCTCTTTTTTTTGTGTCCTCGGTGAAGCTAGAGCTCAAGATGCCTCGGTCGTTTCTTGTCAAGAAGTATTTTCCCTACAAGAAGCAACACAACAGGAATTGCTACCTGGAGCGCCAAACTGGTGAGTTTTCTATACTGTATTCAAAACAACGTGATTGTGTTAGACATAGAGGAAATCCCAGTCATGAGCTCTCCATCAGGTTACCTGCAGCAACAGAACAGAGTCATGTGGCAGACCTGATAGGTATGCCTGTCATGTGGCAGCTTGGGTATTCCTAATCCCTGTTTCTGTCACCTGGAAAAACTGTTGATGAGAAAGCTTGTGATGAGAATAGCCTGTAACATGAAACCAAGAATGAAAACAAGTTTAGTGGTTTATTGGATTATCTATCCATTTAACTGACTGGATTTTATTTCCTCTCTATCTCCAGCTTTTGTTCCAGAAAACTTTCCACTGGCTGAACTTACAACAGGGAAGAGCTCTGCACTGACCTACCAACCCGCCACACTAATATTCAGCGTGGACATCCTGCCTAGACCTCACCCCCTGATTTCCCCAGAATCTCTGCCCCCTTCACCCGTACCCATGGGCCCTTTGGACCTCAGCAGTTCTCCCTCCAGCAGCAGTGGCGATGAAGAGGAGGACGGCGGACGTACTTCGGATCCACCTAGCCCGGATACCATACAGTCCGTCTACCACTGTTTGCACTGCAGCAAGAGCTACAGCAGCCTCCCGGCTCTTACCCAGCATCAGATGACCCACCAGCTCCCCCCCTGTGCTCCCGAGAGTCCTTCTATGACCACAGAAGATTCAGCACGCCCAGTCTTCCACTGCAAACACTGCCCTAAGGAGTACAACAGCCTGGGTGCCCTGAAAATGCACATTCGTTCACACACGCTGCCCTGCGTGTGCACCACATGTGGCAAGGCTTTCTCCAGACCGTGGCTCCTCAGGGGACACATTCGCACACACACAGGTATGTCAGACAATTGATTTCCAGGATCTGGGGGCTTGTTAACCTAACAGTTGGTTGCACCTTGTTCTCATTGATATTCATTGATGTCTCCTGATGTGTGAGCAAATGTCAGGGGGGCTTTGGGTAGGGGGGGTTGGAGGTATAATCTAATCTTCCTCACAGGTGCTTTGCATGTTAAAAGGCACTCTGCATTAATTAAGTTAGTGTGTCCTACTACTGTTTTCTGTTATCTGTAGAGCATCTGGGAAACAATGGCTCAGGAGCAAACTGTTTGTGTTGGGAATGTTGGGCTGGCACTGACAATTTTCTGTTTTAAACCAGGTGAGCGCCCCTTCGCTTGTCAGCACTGTAGCCGGGCCTTCGCCGACCGCTCCAACCTTCGCGCCCACATGCAGACCCACTCTGAAGTGAAGAAGTACCAGTGTGGCTCGTGCTCAAGGACCTTCAGTCGCATGTCCCTTCTGAACAAACACAACGCCTCTGGATGCTGTCCTTCCTCTTGAACGTCACATTCCCTACCCTCGGAGTGCTTTCAGTTGAAGCTGCTTGTGATGATGGGAGCCGATGCACCCAGAGAACACTGAGAGAAAACAAAAAAATGCAGATATACTTTTATGGAAAGTGCCTTAATTACAGGATCAGATCTGAGCTCCTATCTGCGGCATATTTTTGTTGCATCCAGTGTGATTTGAAAGCAGGTGGACATTCAGTTAATTCCCAAGGGACCGTGCTGGTGCCCGCCGGTCCGGGACTTTGGCAATGTTGCAGCTGCTTGTGTATGGGTGGGTGGGTGTATGTGGGGATGTCATTCCTCACTATACTATGCATACATGACATGTGTGTATCTGAGCAAATGTGAGTGTTGAGACAGCTGTCTGTATAGTGCACTGTGGAGGCAGGGCGCTGAGGGACGTGTTAGCTGTGACCTCGACAACAGGTGACACCCCCTGCCTGACGTGCCCTTCCGCAAGCCAGAAACACACACACTCCAATGTGTGTTACAGGACCACTTGATCTTTGACCAAAAACACACCTTGCCTTTTTACCTTTTTAAAAATTTTGCTGTCATTTTTGGTGTTTTTTTTAAGTTGTAGGGATTGGCAGTGGAGCGTGACAGTGCAAAGACACTACAGACGTGGCAACAAATGGTTCAGGAAATGAACCAGGGACTAAGTGCTCAGGGCTATTTTACAATCGAAATGACATTTGTTTTGGAAAAATGTTGACATACAGTTTTTATGAAACATTTAACTGAACGTGCCTTTTTTTAAGGTTGTGAAATTTTCTGTCATTTGTAAATAAAAGCATTGTTTTAATAACATCTCATTTCTCTGTGCTTTCTTTTTTTTTGGAAAGAAGTGTCATCAGGCTTTTTATTTCAGTGCAAATGAGTTCATCAGGACAGACATGACAGCGTCTGAATGGCAAGATAGAGCTGTGCATTGTTGTATATGGGTTCATGTGTGTTAAGGGGGAGCGGTGATGGGTTTGTGTGATGCTGAGTGATGAGGGGAACACCTGCACACACCTGCCAGGCTGACAGCGCGCACACACGGAGAACACATACCGAAGAGGTGGGGAGCACTGTGTGGTTGCAGGTGCGGGAAACAGGCAGGGAAACAAAGTTGCATTGAAGAAGATGCTAAGCTGAAAAAGGTGGGAGTTTTTTTTTTTTCAGAAGAAAGTTTGTGTGAAATCACCTGAGAAGAATCCCACTGACCCATGTCCAGCTTTAGGAGCGGCCGCAAATGGAAGCAGCGCCACTCGAGACGAACGGAGGCAGGAAGAACTTGCAGCCTGTGCAGGACTGGCTAACCTCCAGGCTACCTTGTGGGAACTTTGAGTGAGAGTGCAGTCTTCTATCTGCAACCAGCTGAATGTGAACATTCAGGGTGCACACATGGCAGCAATGTGTCCAATCCCTACTGCCCTCCTGACCCACACACACTGACGCCAGCATGTCTTAGTGAGGTAACAAAGTGTTTCCTCCAATAGCTCACAGTGTTGAGAGCTGGATGCATGTGTGTGTGCGTATGTGTCTATGTGGCGGGGGTTTGCGGGGGCACTCAAAAAGCTTGAGATCAGATTGCATGACTTAGCTTGTCCAATGTAAACAGCACCCGAAAGACTACACACGTGTGCACACACACATTCACACACACACACACACACCGACTGAATAAAGAGGTTTTACCTTGATCAAGGGGGATTTTTATTTCTTTTTTTTGCATTTGTCTGTTTTTCCTCTCCCGGGCTCCTGTTAATTGTGAGGTGAGAGTCATTTAGTTGCTGTACACCTACACAGGCGGTGAGTCAGAGAGGCAGAGAAGGACACCACAGGGTACTGAAGCAAGCTTGAACTTCTGACACTGTCACTGTTATGTGTCAGAAAATACAAAACATGTCAAATAATGCAAAAAAAAAAAAAAAAGATGTGTAGAAGATATTGCATTTTCTCCTTGGGACATCTAAGCTTGGCCTACACAAATTTATACAAAACAATACCGCCGAGCATTTTTTCTCATATGTTTCGGTCGTTTTGAAATTTAACTCTAACATCTTGCTAGGGGGACATTTTTTTCTGGTTTGCAGTGTGTGGGAGGCAGTCTATCACTCTGTAGCTTTGAGGCAATGAGATCACTGAACCTGTCACCTTTCTTTTTCGGTGTGTGTGTGTAATATCATATTGGTCTCCTCAAAGTGCTTTAATGTTCACAGCGTCACGCATGCAGCCCCCTGACTAATTTAACATTCCTGAGCCATTAGTGACAGACATACAATACCACAGCTTAACAGAAAGAGGGCTGCTCTGTCTGCTGTCCTTGCAGGTTGCTCCTGATTTAAAGTAATAATGAGATTTTCCCGTAACAGGAAATAATGTAATGCTGACATAAGTACGGCGAAAAGGGGATTGCCAGTCATTCAAATTTACCACGTGTGTTACTCTCATGGAAACACGTTATTAGTTTGCTGTAATAAATGGAAACAAAGAAAATTAATTTGCAGTGATTTTAAAAGCTGGATGGTGTCTAGTGAACACTGAATGCTGCTTTGTGTATGCAAAAGCTGATGTTTGACAATACGCAGCAGGATGAGTTTTATTTTGTTAGGCTGGCGTCATCCTGGAAACAGAAAATATATGGTTCTCTCTAAACAATCACCCTGACTCATAAGTGGGGCTTTGCATGTGTGTAAAAGAACAGATTACAAGGCTGGGTTAACTCCGGTCTCTGGGTTTCAGAAATGGAAAGCAGCAGTGCATATCAGCAATGAAATACGCTTTTTCACTAACATTTTTGGAACCTGATGTGCTGAAAGGTTTCAGGCAATGTTTAGGACACAGGAAGTGGCCTGTCAGTCTTGTGCAAACACAGCCTGTCCAAAAAGTGCTGATGTAAAGCATCTGGGTGCAGCCATGGCTGTTTGTGTTTGTGAGTCTCTGTGAAGTGCTGATGTCTCTCTGCTGGGATTTTACAGTGGTCCATATTAAAGAAGAGAGAGTCTACGGCGTGTTGCTGAAATCAGAACTGGCAGGGGTTTCAAAACCAATTCACTGGAGGATCAGATTCAAGTCAGGAGGGTTAAGTCACTGGGTTAAAGTTTCAAACTTTCTTGCAAGTGGTAGAGCTCTTACACAATGCCGCTGCTCCTCTCCTGGAGCTGTCCCTGTGGACTCCTGTCTACCTTTGTCCTTAAAACACCATTAAAAAGCTCCATCATTTGATTTTTGTTTCAGAGGCTGGCAAATCTCCACTTCACTCCTGTAGCAAATAATGCAGGATGGGGAAAGTAATGGCATGAGGTTTGCAGGGGAGGGTGAGGTAAGGATAAGAGGATAATAATGGGAGGAGGAACAGAATGAGGGAGAGGAGACTGGACACTGGAGGAGGATGGGGGGTGGGGTGGCTTGGTGGGTGTCTGGAGAAGAATGACTGTTTCTGTTTGTGGGCCATTAATCAAATCACTAGGGAGTAGAATTTACAGAGGAATGCTACATGTTGCAATGCAGAGTTGATCAATGACATGCTGTGTGAGATATGCTGACTATGGAAGCTTTTCTAGTGAGAGTTTCACACAAACAGAACATCAATGTGCAAAACACATGCACATCTTGTTTTTTTGGATTCAGCACATGAATTTAAAAAAAAAAAATCTTGTTCCAACCATTTGTGTTTTCAACTCTTGTTTTTCATTACTTCTAGAAATGCATCCACATTCACGCAGCTACACGAGAGGTGCACACACAGAGCTCAGATCTCTGTACAAATAAACCAGTTTTACCCAAGGACAGGATATGGCCTGCAGGAGGGGGTACACGCCATTTCCTGCCCTCCTCTGCACTCCTGCTGTCCCCCTTTCAATAGTGTGTGTGTGTGTGTGTGTGTACCAGTGTTATGTGGCTGTTGCTTTCCTCCTAAAAACACAGACCCTCTGTCCCACAGGGTCAGAGGGTAGAGGATGAGCCATAAAGAAACAGGAGGGTAAACAAATTAGATACTTTGTGCTTAACAAAGGTTTCCAACTTTGTGCCATGCAGAGGTGTGTGTGCATGCATGCATGTTTCCATTACACATAAATGGCACTACAAAGCTTCAGTCATTTACGCTGGAATGTGTTGCAAGAGAATATAGGCAGAGTATGGCTGTAGCTATTGCATCTATGATTGTCTTATAGGAATAAACAGGTGGGGATGAAATATCTTGAACTGATCTAGATGATTATTAATTTGTTAAAAACATAATAATATATTAGTTCTCAATTCTAGAGGACAGATGGAGGAACAAAAACGTGCATTTATGTTTGACTTTATTCATACTTTAGCTTTCATATGTGATGAGTCCATATTTATATTAAATAATTCTAAAAAGAGATTTTTCTTCTTAATGATGTGCAGTTGAAACCACACCAACTTAATAATTAAGAGATTTACATTTATGAACATCACAGAAATATTATTGTCAGTTGACAAACTTCTATTTTCTAATGGCAAAGTATTTATAATCTGTTTTTTCATCCCTTAAATACTGTAAGTTTACTGCATTCATTTGTATCTATAGATACTTTAGAGATTTTCTGTATAAGATCTCATGGTCTATAAAACATGATGCACCTACAGTTTAAAGTCAGTGGTGTTGTTTCACGGTGGTGGTTAAAAGATTTGAATAGAAGGCTGTGCATCAGTGGTGCGGTGGTTAGCACTGTTGCCTCACAGCTAGAAGGTCTGGGTTTGAATCCACCCGGGCCTTTCTGTGTGGAGTTTGCATGTCCTCCCTGTGCTTGTGTGGGTTTTCTCCGGGTACTCCGGTTTCCTCCCACAGTCCAAAGACATGCAGTCACTGGGTTTAGGTTAATTGGTGATTCTAAATTGCCCAAAGGTGTGAATGTGAGTATGAATGGTTGTCTCTCTGTGACAGGCTGGCAACCTGTACCTGCTTCTTGCCCCTGACCCCGCAATCCTGAACAGGATAAGTGGGAGAGAATGGATGGAATACAAGTGAACCAAACCAGGCTAATAGATAAAGTTAGTGTCCTGCCATCTGGTACAATTATACACTACCTGTAGTTATGTAGTGCACATGAAAATGGAGACAGCGTGGTTTCGGAGATGCAGGAGAGGTTTTACATACAGTATGCTCCATAAAGTTGTTGTTTTATCACTAAATTATCATAAGGAATCTGCTCTTTAGTCAAGAGCAGAAGTGCTGATGAAGTATTGCCAGTGAAGTGACCGTATTTTCTATTAAAAGTTGCTTTAGTTTAAAGAATCCCTGTTTCGGTAGCGTGACCTCACATACACTTGCTGTGCAGGGGAAAAGTGATTGTGGTTTCATCAGCGGTAATGTGACTGAGGCTTAGCACACTTCATTTCACTGATTAACACACCTTCACCCTGAGACAGGGGTGGTGGGGTGGTGGGGGAGCCTGCACGGCTTTGATTTGGTGAGAAAAGCGAGAGCTCAACAGTTAAATCACCAATCCACTGCTCTGTCAATGGCACTGGTGTGTATTTCAGCTGTGAGCCAACTAGGACTAAATGTGGTGCAAGAAAAGGAGTGTCGGGGCCAATTGTGCGCAAATCACACGCAGGGCAGGCTAGACAGAGGCCAGCAAGTCATGACATGAGAGAGTAAGAGAGTTCTGGAGAGAGAGCAGGATCGAAAAGCACTTTCTGGGTGAGATGTTGCCAAGAAAACTGGCATCAAAATGGATATATAAGCATGAGCAACACAGTGAATAATAAGGGAGCAATTACTAAAACCGGAATCTCTCTCTTGTGTTTTGCTTGGACCTCTTCAAGAGTCTGTGTTACACTTGGCAGCTCAGAGGGAAATTATCTTGAGTTGAGTATTGTTTTTTTTATCCATCCCTCTCTTCTCTCTCTCCTCATGTTGTGTCAGTGTTTCTCGCCCCCTCTCTCATTTTCTTTACCTCAGGTATTCAGGTATTTGCCCCCAGGGTGCTGCTGGTGGTGCTGAGAGGTGCAAGGTGCACTTTTGTCCTCCTGTCAGGGCCTGTGTGGGCCCAGGGGGGGGCACCAGCCCAAGGACCGGGACAGTTCTATTGTCCCAACACATTCCAGTCAATGAAGGATATGGTGGGGAGCAAAGGAGGGGCGGTGGGCAGGGAGGCCAAGACGGGTGGGGAACAGCCTTTGTGAGATGTAGTGAGGATCTGGGGTTTGTGTGCCTTGCTGCAGATTGCCTCCCCTCTCCTCCTCCTTCCTCCTCCTCCTCCCTCCGTTTTGTCCCGTCCTAGCCTGTCCCTTGAGGAGCCGCAGGGCAGGCACATGCACCTGCCTGAAATCCACACCCCAGGGCCAGACGCCTATCTCCCCCATCTCCAAGATTTTACAGAAACGCTGCATGCGCCACACACATTGGTGTCCACTTACACTCTTTCAAATGGAAAGCGCAGAGGGACATGTAGCAATGTTGCACCTTAAGGGTCAGAAATCTGGAATTAAAGTCTCTTTACAGCTTTTAAGGATGACTAACTGTATGTAAAAAGAAAGTTGTACAACACATTTTGTGGCTCCAGGAGGAGCTGAGGGAAATCTGCTCAACTTTGTAACTCGAGATAATGTATGTTTCAGCTTAAGAATACAAGTTTTAAAAAAAGGAGCTGCAGAGTCAGAACGAAGGTGAGGGTACCAGCTTTTCATCTTTGCTTGAGGCCACATTAGCAACATTAACAACAACCCATTAAACCCATTAAAATCTCAGATGGACTAGAATGAGTCAGATTCTGCTGTGACGATTGGTGGAGGACTCTCGATGTGATTCTTAGACAATTTCATTGATTTACTAGGCTTTAAATATTCTGGATGCAGAGAGCGAGCCTCCTCCCGAGTTAATCAGCGTAGCCAACACTGACCCACAGAACATGAGCGAACTTAAGCCACCGTGTACGGGGAATAATTATCTATCACAGCCAGAAATCCTTCCATAAGGTGCCTCTCTCTCTTTGTCATGCACATTTTTAATGGTAGCCAAATGTCCACACAAAGCTTTGTGTTGCATATCTACCGCTCAGGTTGCGTGTCTCCTCGTCTCTCATATTACTCTGCTAAGATTTTAACTTGCCATGTTTTCTGTGGCGTTGCAGGTTTGTCATCAATCACACACTGCATGAGAGGGTAGATGGTCTAATGGTGCATGTCAGAACACATGGTCTGGCTGATGTGCATGTGAGTCTGTGTGTGTTTGTGTGTAACTAGACCCGCCTGCGCAAGGAGGGACAGGTGTGTCACCACCTGACCACACCCCCGGGCCACACGGCACCTCCTGTCCCCAACACCTGTCCCCTTCGTCTGGGTAAAGACCTCCTCTTTCTCTTTCTCTGTCTCTGTCTCTCTCTCTCTCTCTCTCTCACACACACACACACACACACACACACACACACACACACACACACACACA
>JAVDPK010001529.1:0-10721 GCA_034780415.1 Cichlasoma orientale
TTCTGCTGGAGGTTTCTTCCTGTTAAAAGGGAGTTTTTCCTTCCCACTGTCGCCAAATGCTTGCTCATAGGGGGTCGCTTTGACTGTTGGGTTTTTCCTGTAATTATTGTAGGGTCTTCACCTTACAATATAAAGCACCTTGAGGCGACTGTTTGTTGTGATTTGGCGCTATATAAATAAAATTGAATTGAATTAATAACAAGTAACAATTCAATTGATGTATTTATACTAATAAGGACAGGACTATAAATCACAGTGGCAATATTGACATTGAAAAAAGCACATTAACTGGCTGATAGTCAAATGAAAGTAATAACATTATTAGATTTAATTATGTCAAATGTGAGCTCTGCAGTTGAACCGGCTGTCCTCTTTGGTTTTGCTCAAATCACACCAGTTTAAATCAACTTCACAGTCAAACAAGTTAAAGAAACTTTGCTTCTGCAGCCAGAGATAATATTCACACCTTCTGTTTATTGATGAGCTCCTACATTAGAACGCATTTATCATAATACAAGTAATTTACATGTAATTTGTTAATTTTTGAACAAAGAAGCTTCTGACAACTTCTTCCAAGGTTGAAAGATGCTGCTCCTTTTCCACAGGCAGGAAGAGATTCCCACTGAGCAGAGTGGCCTTCAGCAGTCTCAACTGAAGAAACTGAGAGTGTTACAGCTGGGCCCACTCTCTCCTGCTCACTGCTGCTGTCCCACAGACCTCATGGTTTTGGAGTTTCTTTCCCTCAGTCATGATTTTAGTTGTCAAAGTCGCTCAGATCTTCACACCTGTTTGTTTCAGGAGCATCAACTGTGTTATCTAATCAAAAACCTGTCATGGAGCACTGATGCAAGATGATCAGTTTTCATTTTGAAACCTACCTACCTGAAATGAAACTTCATTGAGAGTGGCTGCATGGCCAAATAGGAACTCAATTTACCCAATGTATTCAACCTTATGAATAGATCTGGAGTTGTGCACTCTCAGTTCATTTCAGCTAAATGCTCTTCTCTTCTCTCCTCTTCTCTCAGTTTCACCGTGTGCTCCTCGAGCAGACAAGAGACCGCCAAAGTAAAGATAACTTGACCTGAAGACATTGTGTTACTGTGAGTGCAAGAAAAGTTTCACAAGAAGTGTAAATCCATCTGAAGTAACTGGGAAGACTGAAGAGAGAAGCTGACGGGGACGCAAACCGTGATGGTCACCAAACATTCCAGAGAATTTTCTACAATTAATATTAAATATGAGGAGATCAGACTTCAGGAAACAGCTTTTTTGTTAACTTTAACATTCAGGATTATGAGATACAGTATACACAGGATCTGTGAGGTAGAAAAATAGAAGATTAAATTAAGTGCAAAAGAAGAAGCACACAAATAACAATAAAATATTACATTTTTCAACCCTAAGTACAAAATCTGTTTTGAATGACTGTACTGATCGATTTTGATTATGGCCCCAACATTAATCTGTTCCAAAACATAAACTGAATACTGCTTTTATTATTATTATTATTATTATTATTATTATTATTATTATTATTATTATTATTCTTTGCTACATGTAAGGATGTCTGTGGATGCAGGACATAAACTGTGACCTGGTTGTTTAACGCTGCCTTGTTGTTGAATTTGTATTACTGCGCGTGTCAGTGTGTTGTGAAGCGTCAGAGTGAGAGTTGCCGTCCAGTTAACTTCTCTTATTGCAGCATTTATCTCTCCCGTTTGTTTCTTCCTCCTGGTTAATCTTATAAAAATGAAAGGGGACTTTGGCATCAGGCTGAGCAGAGTGCAATCCTCTGCCACCAGCTGTAGATTAGCATAATGTTTTAGAGTTCAATTTGTGTGCCTCTCAGTTGTGTGTGTGAGCCATATAGGTGTGGACATGTCCGCATGTGTATCTCTGCACATGCATGTACTTTTAAAATGTGTTTGTGCGTGCATATTAGGCATTTAAGTCTATGTGCATGCACATTTTCCTGTCAGGGTGTGCATTTACGCTCAGTACTCTCTGGGGAGTATCTGTGGTGGAGGAGGAGGGCTGGAGGGAGGTTGCTGGCCCAGTGGGAGGCTCCAGATGTGGGGCTACTGAGCTGACAGGCCTAGGCCCCTCTGGGCGTATGTATGCCAACCACAACCTCTCTCACTTTGCAGCAGCCCCTTCTGTGATCTGGTTTTGGTTTGTGGACAGAGAATAGAGAAGGGGGGGCCATAAAAATTAAAAGAAATATTTTTTTTAAAAAGGGAGGGGGGGTGGAGAACAACAAGGGAAAAGGCAATCAGTGAAAAAGGAAAGAAAGTAGTGTATCAACTTAAGAAAGCATCTTAATGCACTGGCTGAGATTTAGGGCTTTAGAGTGCAGTGCAAAAATGTCCAGAATCTGCTTCATTTGCTTCATACCTGCATGGTTCAAATCCCGAGGCGCTGACAAAAGTACATTACATTGCTTCTGCTCCTCAGCGAATCTTCATCAAGGCTGCCCTTCAACAAATCCAAAACCTCAACACTCACATGTCTCGTGTATTTAAACAATTTGACATTTTAGCAAAATGTGCTGTTCAATTTCTAACACAACGTGTAAATCAAAAGCCAAAAACTGCATTCTTTAACTGCACCTGTAACATTTTTTAAAGTTTTGTCAGGCTTGTTAGACATGACTTGCAGATGGCTAAAAAAAAAGGATGCTGTTGGAAGTTTGAGGGAACATTTGTCTTCAATAATAATAAACATGCAAACAAGTCCTCCACCCTAAACAACCAAACTAATTATTTGTTGCTTATACTTGCAGGACAAACATTAATAAACTATAAATAATCCTAGATGAGCAATAACACCAGCCCTTGATGGCGTGGCAACGTTTCTGTTTGTAAATATTTGGCTCAGTTTAGTCAAAGTAGTAGTAGTAGTTTTGGAGTATTTGTTGAAAAGGCTGATGCTGGACAGCTTGCTTTTATGAATAAAGCTCTGCGACAATAAGTAATGAAATTCTAAAAACAACTTGTGGTTTTGCAGAACGCATATTTTGGAATTCCGTCTTACTTGTGGCTACTTGGAACGCTAAGAAGACAGAACGTCCCCGTAAGTGACGTGTAGGCGAACAGCCTTCTAGTCCCTGTGCTAAGCTAAGCTCCCCTGACCAATTTCCACTTAATGATATTACTAAATTTAAAATCCAATCAATTACACTATTACAGAATAAAAGTAATTCAAGTACTGCGCCCTACACTGTGGTACAGTAACAGCACATTTTTCCCTTTGCACAATTAATCAAATGTTCCTGCTTTTCCGAAAAAGAATTTTTCTGGTACAAAGTTGTTTTTTCTGAATCAAGACCAACACAGAACAGCAAAGCCAATGATAGCTGAGAGGATGTGAGCTTAAATAGTGCCCGTTAAGGAAGGTACTGAACCCTTAACCCTTCCAAAATAATTGCTCCATCATCACCGGTAAAGGCTGCGGCTGTACTGGGCAACTCAAAAACTTTTAAAGAATGTGAAGTTGAAACAGGCCAGTGTTGAAGAAATGTGCGCTGCTTATTTAAAATTCCTCTGGAAAAATAAAAAGAAGTAAAAAACAATAATAAAAGAAACACACGCACGCGCGCGCACACTCGAAGCGATTTATGGAGTGACTCCTCCGCTGCAGAAGTTGTGGACGGCTTTATTGAATCGCGAGCACAGTGCAGTAGAATGAACAGCGAACACAAAGGAGTTCTTTAAAACTTTTTTTAACAGTAATAACAACTCATAATCTTCTGCAAAGATGCACACTCACACCCATGTGCAAAAAAATTGCTCCCAGACACACAGATGTACACAATTTAAGGGACTGTATGTTCACACACACAAATAAGAAAGAGCCTCTGTAAAACACCACACGCACACACACACACACACACACAGAGTATTGTGAGGTGTGTGCTGCATAGAGTGCTGTGTCAAGCCTGCAGCAGCTCTTCCAGTGAATGTTATCTGCTCTTATCTGCATGTGTGACTGGCCTGGTAACACTGGGCCTGCTCCATATGCCTTATCGCTGGGACAGGCAGCAACCCTCTAAGACACATAGACACACACACACACATGCATGCATACATGCATATACTCAGACATGTATGCACGTACCATATACAGTCAAAACTGCAACACACAGAGGATACGGCCATCTTGAGTTCATGCTATAAAGACTGGGAAAAGTGCTGATGTAGGTTTCTTGACTGAAAAGGTTAGCTGCACAAAATGGGTCCATATCTCACATTCTGTAGGCAGCGGTCATGTTTGAGTGGCTTCCTTGCAACACTATCAGAGATCCAGTGTGAACACGTGCATGAACTGTGCTCTCCAAGCGGTGAAAATAAAGAAGCATCTTTAGGAGAAATCACCAGCAGCTTTTTTTTTCCCTCTCACTTCCTCAAAATGTTATATTTTGATCATTAAAACTTCATTAAAATGTTGTCATTGCAGTTTTTCTCTTAAAACTTTTTTCTTTTTAGGTGTTCCAGGTGTAGAACAATTCGGTGAAATGTGGTGGATGTTAATTGTCAAGCAAATAAGCTTCACTGGGGTGGGGTGTGTGGGGCTGGAGTCTATTCCAACTGCCACGGGGTGAAAGGCGGGGTACACCGTGGACAGATTGCCAATCTGTCGCTAACACAGATGGACAACATTTGCATTCACACCTATGGGTAATTTAGAATCACTAGTTAACCCAACCCCACTAACTGCGTGTCACTGGACTGAAACCGGAGTACCTGGTGGCAAATTGTACCGGGTACACTTTGACTGGTTGCGTCACGGGGCAGGACACGCAGCATGCGATTCAGCAACCATTTAATTGAACACTTAACACTTATAAACCTGCAAGTATCATCATGGCCATATCTTCAATAATTTATATGAACTGAGCATTTAATTGCTTCTCGTGTCTTTCCCTGGTAAATGACATGCACAACATTGGGATGCATCCTTCTTTGCAGAAGCAGAAATTTTGGGTCCAAACCAAATTAATAAGTAATATTCTGTCTTACTCAAATTACAGAATACATTCATTGATGTGATGTATTGACAGCAGAATTAATTGTAATGCTTTAGATATAGTAGGTCTTTGTGTTGTTTTAAACAGAAATTAAGTGAATGAGCAGGCTCTGAGAAACTTGGCCGGTCAGCCCAAAACGACTTTGTTCCCTCTCCCTCACTTGCACTCACATTGTGAACTTGAGCACACAGACACACATGTAGAGACAGCACACTCGGTTGCCCCTTGGTGTGCTGGAGGCGGGCTGGGTAAGGGCAGGGAGTTGGGTGAGGGGGGCACTGCCTGGGGCCACATGGCAGAGACACAGACATTTACATAATGTCATATTTTATTTAATTAGCCATTCTAAATGCAATCAAAAGCTGATGAGGGCTCTGAGCTGCTTTGCTGATTGGCAACATGATAGCGCTCTGACCCCGTACACAGACGTGCTGCATCCCAATGATGCAATATTGAAACCATCCCTGTGCTCCTACACAAACCCAACACACAACTCTGAGCGCATGTCTGAGACAGAATCAGAGAGACACAGAGGGCAAGTGGGTGTCTCTGTGTGAGTTCAATGTTTTTCCTGGTGTGCACGCAGAAGATGTGGAAGTAACTTCATCATTTAGAAACTGAGAAGGGCTGAGGAAAAAAAAACACTTGTGGTAAAGTGATAAAGAAAAAAGAAAAGAAAGAGGGAGGGGAGGACAGGTGTGAAAGAAGGATTAGGTCAGCCAGTGTGTGTCACATGGTTTTGGTTATATTTGGGGCATTTGCCTAGCGTCATATTGCAGGTGTGTGTGTGTGTTTCTGAGAATCAGGAACTAGACTGATAGACTAGTCCTTTAGGACCACCCTGCTCAGCCAAGTGTCAAGCACGCACACACACACACACCTACACACACACACACACACATACACACACACACACACACACACACACACACACACACACACACACACACACACACGTGCAGGCACACAGGCTGAAACTGTCATCCCTGAGGAGCGAAGCGTTGGTGGGTAAAGGTACCCGGTTCACTTGAACAGGAAGGAAGGAAGCAAGGCCTAATGCCAGTGTGAACACACACACACACCAACACGCCAGAATGACTGCACAAGCTTGAATGCACACGTATAAACTTATCAAAGCGCACACACACACACGCATAAAACCGCGTGTTCGTGCACACATTGTGCCTCACACTCGCAGCAGTTCTCTCAGCAGCAAGTCAAATAAACAGTTGTAACAGGGCGGTCAGGTACTGCATGGTTTAACAGGGTTAAAAGTGTTTTAAAGAGCCTGCTGAAAGGTGCTCAATGCGGAATGGAATTCTTTTTTGCTTTCAGAATAAATCGCTTTTCTTTTGTACTCATCTGCTCACAAAACCCTGTGATAAAAGCAAAGTTAACCCGGTATACGTTATATACCGTCAGGCCCGATGTCGTCGCCGCTGTGCTGTGAAGGCATTTGGTTAGATGGTAGAAAATCTTGGCTCTTTTATTGAGTTACACTCCTAACATCTACCAGGCCACCTGTCTGGGGTTAGTCATAGAGTTTGGCTTTAGTTAACATCCGCCCTTTTTTATAGAATTCTGATGTGTTTTGGAGCACCCAAGTTTAAAATCTTTTAACAGAAGAATTGCCGGTGCAAAGCATGACACTTCGTTTGAAAGGTAACATTTCCCAGTTTCTGAAAGTTTGCAGGTTTAGCATGTGGCTAAGACAAACCCTTTGCTAACCTTAAAGTGCTGACAGTAACCTGGAGCGGTGAGTGGTGAAGCCCTTGTGAATTCTCCGTCACAGCTTTCCTTGACCTTGTGACATTCTCCACTGCAGCCAACAAAAAATGAGAAAAAGACTCGAGAAGTACTTTTTAAAATCTTTGAAGGCAACCTGGCTGTGGCCAAAGGTGGGCTCGTCTTTTCTCGTGGCTTACCTTCTTTGATCTGGAATTCGAGTGTCATTCTAACTCTTAGTTTGTGTTCTTTCATTCTGACCTATCTTACCCACTTCTCAGACACACACTAGACAAGTGTTTCCTTTCTTACATATGTGAGATTTTCTCGCTGTGGTAGGAGTAAGCACCAAATTATAGAGATTTTATAGGCATGAGGAAGAGGACAGATGTTTGTATTGCCTTATCAGTAAACCATGCAGAGACATGTCAAACCGTCTTTGCTGTACATTGTGCAGTTGTGACAACACACATGCATTTTCCTTCTTAAAATCCACAGGGTGAATCACTTAGGGCTAGAGTTAGGAAGATCTATCTAGTTCTGTCTTGATGTATACCTCGCATCATCTGATGACTTGGCAGTTGACCTAGAGAAAGGCACAGGCTGGCACATGTCATCTGCGGCGCCCCCCTCCATATATCATCCACCTGCCTTCATTTAGTTTCTATCTGAAGTTCTCTAACTTAACCCTTTATAGGGCACTCGTTGAAATGCTTTTCACTTTCAACCTAAAAATGTTACTGGGAGACATAACAGGACTTTTTCCAAAACGCTTCATTTTCATGTAGAAGATCAAGGTCACTGAAGTCGTATCTTGTGCTCACAATTCCTCTCCTGTGATTTTCATTTGGGTGAAAATTTCATGTCCAGTAAAGGGCTAGAACTGGATCTAACCCTGACCCTCAACAGCGCCGCTGTTCAGGGTCACGGGGGACTGAATCCTATCCCAGCTGTCACAGGGCATGAGGCAGGGTACGCCCTGGGTCGCCACTCTGTCGCAGGGTGTGTTAGGTACTAATAACAAAACCAAAAAAAAAAAAAAAAAAGAAGAAGAGAAAAACCTGGCGTGGTGATTTTGAGATGAAAAACATACTGACATTTTATCTGAATGCCATAAATGTTTAAGACCACAGCAAAAGTTACTGAACCTAGGCTGTAAAAGAGACAGCATTCAATTATGCCCATGTGTTTCCCGTTAGCTCGAGCCAGACTGTGCGAACGCACTGAATCACGGGACACTAAAACCAGACAGATGAAATAGTTAGGTACTTCAGCACCTTTTTAGTGCAGGGTGAGACAGTCTTTGCTGTAAGTTTTCTACTCTGTTATGTAATATCCTCCCACACCACCACACTGGACTGATTTGTCAGACATCTAATGAAAGAAGCAGACTTCTGCAGACTGCAAGTGCTTATGGTGGGTTTATTAAATATATGATGCTTTCAGTCAGACGACCTTGCATCTATATAGATTATCTTCCTTTCTTTTATTTCACTTGTTCATTTGAAAAGGGTTTCATCGTTCCATTTGGGGTCGTCACCGGTGAGACTTGGACCTCAGAGGGTTAAATTCAGTCTGAACTAAACCACTTCACTGCTGCACCTCATTCAGTACAGGTCAAATATAACGCTTGCTAACAATGAACAAAAAAAAATCTGTTGCGACATTCTAATGCAGCATAATAACGTTTTTGGCTCTATTTGGGATCACTTCTGCACAATGCTTTTATTAAAATCATTGATTTTGGTGTGATGAAACTGCTGTACATGCTGGCCTCAGTGCTTTGAAACCATCAGTGCTATTGGAGAGTTAAACTGGGTTAACTGAGGGAGTCCTGTGGCATCATATGGGGGGGGGGGGGGTTCCCCCAGTTAAATAAAGTGTTTAATTTCAAAATGCATTAATTCATTAGAAATTAATACAACTGGAGACGTCTTTATATTTAACCCCTTTAATAAACAGTGACTCTCACTGAATGTAGTCACAATTATTGTAGTAAAGGTCAGTTCCTATAGACCCGCATGTTACAATGGCCACATCTACCCTGTTAAAAAATATATATATTTATATGACATGCCCTGATGAACAGCAACACACCTAAATGCATAACTTGATGTGAAAAGTGACATCTTCAATTTTCTGAAACTATAATAGTTATTTAATTCTTGGTGCTTTTTTTGTTTTCTTGTTGTTGTTTTATTGTTTTTTTTGCCTTCAGCATTTTATTAAAAATTACAGAAACTTTCAGTCAGACTGAAACCAGACAAACAGCTGCGATGAGACTAAACATTTTTTTTTTCCAAAAAAGTTTTTTTTTTATTGTCTCCAAAACAAAGGGTTAGGGTTTGGGGTTAGCATCAGGCTGTTTTTGACAGACTCTAAACCTCAGACGGTTACTGCAGTGCATTGTGGCTAATGACTATAAGCACTTTGTATGAAATGTGCTGCACCAATGAGCATACTTTTCCTTTCCTTACTGTCCAGCCTCAACAGTATATCACTGATATATTGGGTTTAAGTGTTTTACTGACAGATATTCTTCCTTTGACCTTTGTGCCCATCACACACAGGCTGACACAAACTCGGTCTTTTCAGGTTCTTGAGTTCCCTCCTATTGTTCACAGAACCAGCAGCGCTCTGGTCATTGTGTTTGGGGAGAGAATGGTGGTGGGGCGGGTTTCTGTCTGGTTAGGAATTGATTCAGTCTGGGACTGGGGTGGAAGGTCGTAGCCTTGACGGTGACCCCACCACCAGCCGAGCCAGTAAATGTCTGTGAACCTGTGCTTGGGTTATTCTGAAATGATTATTATTATTATAACATTATTTAATTAAAATAGATAATTTAACTTATATAACTGCTGTTTGGAGGATATTTTTGATTTTAAGTGTGTCTTTATGTTTCTGAGAGTGTATGTGTGCTAGCCCCCTGAAGAGCTGTGTCTCATTAGGTCTCAGAGGAGGTGCAGGGTCATTCCAAAGGTAGAGGAGATCGATCAGGAAGGATATTCCCCTCCGACACCCTGCCATGCCCATCACCTGCTCTACACACAGCTGACACACACACACACACACACACACACGGTTTCATCAAATCCCTGAAAACATCTTATTGTGAACTAATTTGAACACACTTTATCACCTTTAGCTTTTAATTCACAACATACTGACACACAGACGCACAAACATTGTCAGCGGCCGCTGTTTGACGCGCTACTACGGGTTTCTCTGCACTGACACGTGATAGACAGGCACATTAACAAGTAAATGAATACAAAAGAGATGTAGGCACACAGTGAAGGACAAACGCAGTGCAAAATGACCTCAACATACACACACACACACACACACACAGACACACACAAACACAAACACATTCCAATTTAAATTACAAGTGCAAATTGGGTGAAGGGGGAGACGCAGGAGGGGGTTGGAGGCAACTGAAATGGAAGAGCCGGACTGATCAATACTGCTGGAGATTTTCCTCCCTCTCCTCTCCTCTCAATTGTCATGCTCCCTCAAAGCAATTAAAGGCACTCTGTCTCTCTTTCTCAATCTGCCCTCTTTCTTTCTGTCTGCCTTTCTTCCTTTTTCCTCATTCCCTGTTTTCCTGCGGCTCAGTGTCCAGCTCTCTCTGCGTGCATCTGTCCATCACTTCTTTCTTTCACATTTTCCCTCCGTGTCTTTCTCAGTCCATCTGCATGAAAGAGTGGTGGTTACCACGACAGAAGGTGCACTGGTACCTTTACATTGTCCTGTGCTGTAACACCACATATATCTTAATCCTAAGTAGGTTAAAAAGGCTTAAAAAAGAATTTGCAAATCCTGACCCATCCCAGTGTTCTGCTGTTTTTGCCCAACACCTGCACTTATCACCTTACCTCTAAGGAAGGAAGGAAGAAAGGAAGGAAGGAAGGAAGGAAGGAAGAAAGAAAGAAAGAAAGAAAGAAAGAAAGAAAGAAAGAAAGAA
>JAVDPK010001530.1:19441-36515 GCA_034780415.1 Cichlasoma orientale
CCCCCCCCCCCCCCCCCCCCCCGAGAGACGTAAGTGGGGTGAGACAGAAATGAAGAGTTAGCACAAACAAAGGCGATGGGAGTGCACGAGCCCCCGGATCAGGACAAATTCACCTGATCAAGAATAAAACTGAAAGTACACTTTTTGAAATCTGAAGGACATTTCTGACCTTAGTTCCTGCTCATGTCTGAGAAAGAACAAACTGTCAGAGAGCACAGCGTTATTGTCCCCTGTAAACCCTTTGGCACCACATTCAGTCTTCATCCGTGTTTTCTTCTGAGTTGAATAACACCACCCTGATGGTGCTGGCTCGCGGTTGACTGTCACTCTCGTCATCTCCATCACTCCTTAAAAATGGATATTGAGTGGAAAGCTGCAACGAAGAAACGTGGGACCCTTTAAGAATGTGTGAGCCACTCTGTCTAGGTCACCTTGTGTTTCCATGTTCCTTTGCACACAATGCATTGTCCTCCTTTGAACTAACACTCAGTGTGGAGAAACAATACATATTTAAATGAATTTGCCCCTCAGTTGACTATTTGCATATCTATGTAACTAAGGATGCTCGCATCATATTTCATCGATTAACATATCTGGAAGCTGTGTGCAACGAGATTAATTAAAGCCATTTATCTGCTAAATTTCCCTGCTGTGCCTAAGGACATCACTATTTGTCTTTGTGATGATTACTGTTCAGGGCAATAGTCTTCCCTGGAATGCCATGTAAAGAAAGGAATCACCGCTATTGGAAACAATAGAGCTGTGAAAAATCATCTCTATGTGTGTTGGACGGATTTAAGGCGCCAACGCTGCTGATATTCTCTACATCATCTCACCGGGTACGCTATCCTCACTGAACCTCCTGTTGTTCGCATCGTTTCTCTCTCCCTCCCTTCCCTTCTTTCTCTTGCATAATAGCGGCCGTGAGCTCGTAGTAGCAGCAGTGAGCTCACAGCAGCTCATCCCGCCCACCCAGCCTGGCTAGGCTCAGCCGTTACTGAAAAGCTTCCAGTATTTCATCATCCTCTCTGTCTCCCCTCAATGACCCCAGCTGCAGCTATACCCTCAGTTGCCTCAGGGTGGCAGCGCAAGCATGCTTTTTTTTTTCTCCCATCCACAGCACAGACACATTGTCCTCGTTGACTCTGTGTGTGTATATGTGTGTGTGTGTGTGTGTGTGTGTGTGTATATATGTGTGTGTGTGTGTGTGCGCGCGTGCACGCCTAACGGCTGGCACAAATACCAACCGCCTGGAGTCTGCAGTACTCTCTCTACAACAGTCTGGCACTGGCTAACACCAATAGACACAAGGGAGGAAGAGAGCGAAAGAGAGAAAGGAGACAGAGTGAGGGAGGGGAAGGAGAGAGACTGCAGGGAGGAGAAAAAGGACAAAGAAAAAAGGAGAGAGGGAAAATTTTAATGCGGAGAGGTGGCGGCGGAGGAGGCAATGTATAGAATGATGAAGTATGTGATAAAGATGGAGAGAGACACAATAGGATGCTCTGGGACATTGAGGGGTTTAGGAAACAGATTTAAGAAAAGGAAGGGGAGAGGGAAAGAAAAAATAAAAATGTGAAAAGCGAGAGCAATATAGAAAAACACAGACAAGTGGCTGATAGAAAGAAAAATGAGGTGAGAATACAATAGGAAGGAAATGAGAAGAGAAGAAAGAAAGGCAGAGAAAGTAAAGAAAGGAGACAGTGATGAAGTACCTACAGAGCCTGAAATGTATTATTTGGTATATTTATATATATATATATATATATACCGGGAATAAAATCATCTGCAGTGCAGAGGACATTGAAACAAAGGTGTTCTTACCAACAGCTGTCCATTGATAGGTATGTGTGTGTGTGTGTGTGTGTGTGTGTATAGGTTTAGCCACAGAAATGTATATGCAGAGGTATGTATATTAGAAGTGGGTTTTAAGAAGAAGCAACAGACCAGCCACAAGTAGGATGATGGCAGAGTATGCCGTAATAAATGTAAAGGGGGCATAAGTGGTTGTGAGAGGAGGAAGGAGAAGGGCTCTTAAGTCAGCACCTGTCGCGTGCTGACCCCAAAGGAATACTTGTGTGTGTATGTGTGAGTGTGAGTGTGTGTGCGTGTGTATTGGGGTGGTAGAGTGGGGAAGAGTGGGAGGAAAAAGTGTTGGAATGCTACCGAATCCCCTGAGGGGGACCCCCCCCCCCACATACACACACATAGTCAGATTAATGAAATAGACACGAAATTAAATAATTCATCTCATCAGATATTGTGACACACTATTCACGCTGCAAAGTGCGGGAAGGTGCTGGAGGTGCAGCAGACGCAGGATGGAAGACATTGGCTGATGTCCAATTGAGGATTATATCACTTCCCTGCTGCTTTCTACTTCAATACAGGGAAATCTAGAGGAGCCCCGACTGTGCCCGCGCTTCCCCTTCCTCTCGCTGGCACCTCTGCACGGCCAGCTGCACATCAACTGGGGATCCAGGCGTGTTCGTAATTTACACAATCTTAATCCAATGGCAAAATCCATCTGCAACAATAGAATATCTTAATGTCCCTAGGAGTGTTTTGTGAATAACACATGCTCATTTTTCTCCCCGTTAAGTTTAACATTCATAAAGCGCTTACACTCACACACTTGTACGGTACCATTTGGCATTTTTAGGCTTAAGTGAATTGCTCAACTACATGTTAATAAGGAGAAAGTTATTTTATTTATATGGTCACATATCATTTTTATGTCCTGGAAGTGCGGGGGTAATTTCCCGGAGCTGTAAATGCAATATCAAATGATAGGCATAATGTTTCAGACATTAACCCCGTGAAAGGCTTAAGCATCTTCAATAAAATGCGTTTAAGTGAGCTGTCTGGACACCTTCATTGCACTGTGAACTCTTGCCATGACCTTTAACCTGCAGAGTGTATGCACAATGGGAAGCAATGAAACACAAGGGATATGGTAAAGTAGTGGAACTCCCCAAGGTCAATGACTTTATGGGCTGGGAAAAAGAAAAAGGAAGGGGTGAGCAACAGGAAAGGAAACAGGACAGGACAAAAAGATGAGAGGAAGTCGAGCTGGTCAAAAAAAAGAAAAAAAGAGTAAAGAATGGTTTATCTCTCACTGGCGCATTAACATATACCTCCATGGTCTCATTCACACACACACACACACACACACGCTAGCCTACTTTCCCATTGTTTTGGTCAAAGCGGCAGAGTCAAGATCCCCAAAGTAATTATGAAATTTAATTACAATTCCCCGGGGAGCGGTATGGAAATTAGCCCCCGTGCTTCCGTGCCGCCAGGCGGAGAGCGGCACAGCACAGCACAGCAGCGAAGTCAGAAATCTTGCAGAGACAGTGCTGGAAATACCAAGCAACGTCACAACAGCTGAGGGATTACACAATGGTGCTGACATTTACCATGGCACCTGTGACAGCAGTGACAGCGTCTTTCACACTTTCAGTTTGCCTGCCCTGAAATAGTCGGTGTGTGAACTTCAGACATACCTGTACATCTGTGGTAGTATTTTGACCTGAATAAAAATGTTTTCTATTTCTGACCCCCCATGGCTTTCACTTCTTAATAAAATCTGCCAATCAGACAGAGTGTAATCTATACTATGCTCTCCAGTACAGCCTCTACTCTAAACTTAGCACAGAAAGTAAGGAAATTTGTGTTTGTTCTTCTTCTGCTTCTTGGCGACAAATCTTCTACTGTTGAAAAGCCTGTTTATTTCCCCTTAAATGGTGCCACATTTGAAAGGAAAATGCATTTGTGGGTTGAGCAGCGGAGTTGAGCACGTGCCCATGAAAAACTCGCCAAATCGACCATAGTATAGATTACACTCTGTCTGATTGACAGAGTTTATTAAGAACTGAAAGCCATGAGGGTCGGAAATAGAAAACACCCAACTGAACAAGCCATTAATCCTGCCTGGCAAACACACAGATGTGCAGAGAGCAAACACAATCCAATCACGTTTTCAAGACATGGAATGCGGACAGATGCCATAACAATATATGACATCAAAGCCTGTATGGTTGTAAGCTCCAAGGGGTTGAATAACCCCTCAGATTAGTTCTGTAAGTCATGGAAGCCACCGCTGTTCAGAGACCCAGACGTCATAAATGTCCCCAGACGCTGAGAACCAGTGTTGGGCTTGGCCTCGCTGACCCCGTGTGGACATCTCTGAGTAGTTGGAGTTTTAGTCATCTAGCCCCCAAGGTTAGTCTTTCTTTGTGTCACACTCAGTGTTTTAACAGCACCGGGGTTATGTTTTAGATGACGACTCCAAGACCAGGGATGAACAGACTGAATAGGAGCAGCTGCCTGGGGGATGGTTGGGTGGGGGTGCACCCGTGAGTTGACATTATCCAAAAGGCCCCATGACCTTGAGCAGCAGAGATATACTTGACAATGGGAGGAAGTTATTAAGTGTTCAGCATTTTTATCCTGCATGATTATTGATTTATGTAAATATTGGCCCACTCGAGGCATCCTAATGGCTCAGACAAAAGCAGAACTAATCCCGTGTAATTACAGGGCCCTTGAGTCATGTGTTTGTATCGCTTCAGTCTCTCCGCTCTGAATGATCTTATAAATCATGAAATTAGAAGGCACTAGAGCAGCACGAACCTCTGCCAACACTAAGTACAGACACCGTTCCTAACACTGCACTTTGAGTTCACTTCTTGACTTTGTGAGCCTGTCAGTTCGGACGTTGACGCAAGCTGCATCTCTCTTCTAATATTTATTTGTTTGCTTTTTTTGTAACCATGGCTAAATGTCACCGTTTATTGTTGCAGTAATACTGTACCTGAATCTCTATCAAACTGGCATTGTTTGGGCATGCCTTGTTTGGCACAAGTCCTATTTCTATAAAGTCTTTTTCAAGTTACAGAGACGTCCGGCTTAAGAATAAACAGACCAGCAAATAAGTAAAAATAATTGATTGATTTTCAAATGTTTGTACTCATCACTCCAGCTCCTGCTGTTATTATAAATGCTGGTTTCTGGCAGCTAATCTTTCTGAACCTGTCTCGTTGCACATAGGCGGGACGTCTGTGCTCCTCTTCTGCCAACAACAGGTGTGTCTCTTAACTGAAGGCCACCCTATGGGGAAAAATACACTGATAGAAAACACACAGAGGCATGCACACACACCCAGACACACAAAAGGAGGCTCAGAATAAAGTGTAGGCCAAAAAGTGGAGTTGGTGAATGAAGCAGGTTTAGATGAAAGAGGTTCTTTTGACATCACTGGGCTGCTGAGCCTCTGCTGGCAGCTACAGGCAGGGTCTGTGCCAACAGGGCAGATGCTGAGGCCCGGCCACCTGATATGGTAGGAAAAGTTTGAAAAGCAAGAGAAGAGGAAGAGAAAAGGATAAAAAGGTGACAAGACAATAGAGAGTGGGAGTGACAAAAAACCCCCATAGTGTTCAGACAAGCTGTGTGTTCAGACAAGAAAAACATCAAGAAAATGAGAGTTTTGTGCCATTTCATCCTTTCGCTTGCATTTCCCTCTCCCTCCTTCACTCTGCCTTCTGCCTGTCTATTACACACACACACATTCACACATGCACACAAATTGCCTCACATTAGCATAATCCTGCCCATGAGCACGGGGGTCATGGCTATGCTCCCAGGAAGGCGGTGACTTATGTTGTGTGTTTCTAATCATATTACACTGAGCTGTAAACTGATGTTCTTGGCGTGGTCCCTGCTGATAGACATGCTAGACTCAGCCCTCAGCACTGGACCGCCAGCGTTACACATTGAGATGACTGGATTCCAGTGCGCTTAGACCATATTTAATCTAATTCACGCACTTGTAACCAGGAAGCTTTGAATCGAACTGAGACCAACGGATAAAAACTGGGGTTAGTGTGTCACCCAGATTGGTACCTGTCAGTGGCTTTGAGTGATTTTTTTGAAAAGCAGACGCTACAGTGTGCTCTTCAGTGGTTTACACTGTGGATAAACATTTGTGAAAGGGAAAAAAAAGGAGATTAACACATGCTCATCCGATGTGATAGCCATGATAGGTTTATTAGAAGAGTGATGAAGAGCTGAAATTACGCTAAAATTAAAACCAGATAAATAAACTCTAAACAAAATCTTTTAATCACATTTAAAGAGCAGAGGAAGCTGGTCTGTGTTGACTTAGCAGCACATAGAGATCTCCTTGTGTGCTGCTCTTTAAGTGAAGTGGAACACACTAGTTAAACTCTATCAGATGGCCTGAGTGTTTTATAATGTTCAACATAAGGCTCTCATCTGCTCTGAACCCCACACAACTGTGTGGGGCATAGGCATGATGTGTGTGTGTGTGTGTGTGTGAGCGCACGTGCACATGCGCACACACAATTGTATCGATACTATCATCTCATCCTACACATGCCCTTTGATGGTCTGCGCACGTCCTGTGTATGATCCTCTGAGGGTGGAATTGAAGACGAAGCAAGTCACAAAGAATCGGGGAGTGGTTGTGGCCTCGCTGCCAGGAGGCAGGCTGATTCACGGCTCCATCACTGCACATGAGTTATCAATCATCATCATCGGCACCTGACAAAGAGAGGAATTTGCAGACAGGAAGTCAGCCATATTTCTAACGGATGCAGTGTTTGTTAAGACCGCACATAGACTCGCCATGTGTTCCCCGGCTACTGGAACTGGTAGCCGAGCGCACACACAGGTTGAACTCCTGGGCCCCACATCTCGTCCTGCATGACATCACGGCACCATGTGAGCCTGAGTGACAGGCGGTCTGTTTGTTTTCCTCTTCAAGACGGAGTCCATTTCCTGTGCTCCCTTTGTTTTAGACCTTAGATTAAAAAAAAGATCTCCCTTTTAAACTCTGTGTTTACACTGTGTGAGCGCTTTGAGGGAAAGCGCAAAGCCACCACACAGTGGGTGGATTATAAACTTGGACTGAGTTTCAAACAGACTGAATTTATAAACACAGAATTCCCCCACACTCAACTCGCGGGTCCCAGCCTGCTAGCATATTACTGTGTATCAAATACAGACGAGGCCTGCATTTGCACTTTGATGGGTTCGTGTGTGTCGGCGCTTGTGTTGGGCCTGCACCCACTTGCATTTTATGCTTTCCATGGGGCACAAGAAGTCATTTCAGCTTTTTACCTGGTGTTATCAATCACAGCACCTCACTGTGTTTTATTGGCACTGTTAGCATGATGGTGGTCCCAGCAGGACTTTTGGTGGAGTGATCTCTGGTTGCCATGTAGTACTGAGGCACGTGAGGGGGGATGACCTGGGATCTCAATGTCCTATCGAAGGACTACAAGTGCCTGAATACCCATTATGTGCCAGCTGTTCAGAATGTGGAGTAATTGCACTGTTGGCAAGGGTCCATGTGGGCCCCTGTGCTGTGCACCCCCCCCCCCCACCCTGAGCACACTGCCAAACCATCCTGCATATTGCCTCCCTGACCCATCCTACCACCACCCAGCAGCACCCCACGCCTCACCCAGGCCCACCCTTAAACCTCACTCCCCAACCCACATCTTCCCCCAAAACTCTTCCACCCATTACCACCAGCCCTCTGTTCCACATTCCTAGGGGGGGACACTGGTTAAATCTAATCCCATAATAAGACACTCAGCTGTCCAGGAAAAGAAAGAGAACTTTCCTCTGGTAAATTCTAGACTTCCTTTTTTCTTTTTCCTCTCCCTTCTTTTCACCCCAAGTGGAGGCAAGATGACACTTCGGGCCCCTTGGCCAGTTGCCTTTGTCTTTCTTCGGGTTTGATTTATCCTTCCTTCCTTCCTTTCTTTCACTCCCTCATTCCCTCTGTCTTTTTGTCACTGGTGTAAGGTTGCCTTTGTGCTGGACCAAGAGTCCCTAAACAGATACACAGGAGGGCCACACTTAGTGAAGGGCCACCTGGATCTTTAGACACATGCAAGTAATTTTTACATTAAATTGCCAAATTTGCCCTTTGATGATCTTCTGTCTGTGGCAAATGACATAGGAGGAAATGTAAATTTCTTAGGAATGTGTACCACAAATTAAGGTCAAACAATATTTATGTGTCAAAGTGAATAAATAGTTTAGAAAAAATATAATTTTCATTTTTCATGTTTTCATTTTGTCTACTTGGGATATTTATGAATATGGAACCTGCTGCAGTGAATGGACACACATTCACTGAGCCTCTGATAATGGGGTGCTGTGTATAAAAATTGCTGCCATTCCTAAACAGCTGATGCAATACTTTTATTAAACCCCTTGAATTAAAGTTGAAAGTACACCTTTCAATCCACTGTGGAGGTGTACAAGCCAAACTGCGCAAAGGAGACCAAATTGCAAAAATCACGTCACGGTTCATACAAGTATTCAGAACACCGAATGAGAGCAGACAATATGTTGACACCTGTGTTAATATGATAACAAAGATTATACTGGGGTGTTCATGTAACCATTATAATGGAGTATTATCCTAATCCTGTGGTTATTCAATACGCATTCATTGCTTAATTGTTAAATGACTTTTGGCTGCATAGAGAATTGAGTTGTTAAAACGAGGACTCCCTGTGTTTGTGTGTGTTTGAGTGGTTCAGATGTGTTGAAATGTGCCCGTGTTTGCATGTGGCTGAGTAAGAAGTGTATTTCAAGGGTTGAGTGTGTCCATATAGAAATCACTAAACTGAGATATCTAGTTTAGGAGTCTGGGAAACTGGAACAGACTGAAACACACAGAAGACGGATAAAGACAAAGAGGTACAGAAAGGGAGAGGAAGATAAGTAAGAAGAGGATTGTTAGCCACGAACTCTGTTATTCTGCTTTCATGGATCAAGAGTTAAAAGAGATAAAACATGTCAGGTATCTACAATACAGATTTTAAAAACCCATCAAAACCATTCTGACCACATCTTTATTTGTCTCTGTTGTTTTATAGCTCTGTTTGTTGGGAAAATTAAGTTAGGGCAGTGTGAAATGTAAATAAAGCCACAATGCCATAAACCCTAAATGAAACCTTCTATTGTCTGCTTTAACTTTAAATTGATCCATAACATACAAAATGAATATCATGTTGTACTGCAGAAGACTATAAACTAGCACCAAGAACCATAAACATATCGAGAAAGTCTTTACCAAGGTAATAAACTGGGCAATTTCCTCATAGACTTGGGTAAAAATTGACTTTTTTTGCAACTAGTGGAGTTTCTCTCTGCTAACCATCAACGGGAACGCAGGCTTCTGGCATTTACACATCACTGCATTGGCTCAGGAGGACTTCTCTGAGTGAGTTTATCAAGTGTAAACAGGAAAACATTTAGCTTCCAAAATGGCAATAGTTCTCCACTTTTTGCAAACACAGAGGTTCATTAATGAAGACCCTCTTTGTTTGCAAAAAGACCATCCCGACTTTTTTTTATTTGGAAAAATGAAGAATCGTTTAAAGCTGGGGGATCGGAGTGTTGCTTGTGGTCATTACAAAGGAAAAACCAAAACAACAGATGGACTGTGTAGTGTCTGTAACCCAGATTCTGTCGCTCTAATCCTGTCCTCACTGCAAGAATGTCCACACTGTATAGTGGATCTGACTTGACAAATGACCGTTCGGATTTGAACCTGGCTGATCTGGGGATAGCAAAGTGGCTGAATGAGTGTTGCATAACATAGTAGCTAAATAGGTGTCTCGCAGTGGGGCAGCTCAGGATCACCTCGGATGCCTCGGAGGATTATGACAAGACAGCAGTCAACGTTAACTCGCTCATGAGTCTGTATTCATCAGTTAAGTGTAATTGTGACGTTAACCATGCTGTTGGAAACCTTCATGTAAATTTAAAATATATAAGTGGAACGGGTGTGGTTGCGCCGTGCACCAGCAGCACTGAAGGGAATAACTCGTATGAGGTGTGTCGTTGGATTGGGGGTTGCCAGAAGATAGGGGATCTAGTCAGCTGCCAGGAGCCGTAGAGGGGTGATGGGGTGGCGTCCATCAGCTGATTTAGTAGAGGGGGCGTCAGCTGACAGGATTAGAAATGGGGTGGGGGTTGGTTGTTGGTGTCTAGGCTGAATCAGTCAGCTGCTGTCACGTTGTTGGTCGGCCTTAAAAAAGCAGGTCAGTGATAGGATTACTAAATCAAGCCTTGTTACTTACGTCCTATCTCCCTCTGTAGGCTACCTACACCTCTACATATTTCTGTCTCCTTTTAATTTTTTTTATAGCAGCTGATGCCTTTCCACCCTCTTCTCCTCCTTAACCCTCTTCTTGAACATCCTGCTCCCTCAGTAATTTTATTCTTTGCCCTTTAATCCCCCCACTCAGCCACCCACCCAGCCATTTTTATTCCTTTCTCCTCCTTCTATCAAAACCACACTTAGGCTCCCTTGCCTGTCCAAGGTCAAAGACAGTATGTCAGGGCTTTCTAATTTAGGTCAGGTCAGAGGTCTTGCTGTGTGCAGGGGATTGGGCTGTAAATTAGTTGATTAGGAATCCCTGATTACATACCTCTAATCTGTTTCTGGATGCCAGTCTCAAGCTTAGCTGTTGCGGCAGCTGCTAAGAATGAGAGTGGATGAGGTCTAGAAGTTCAGGGCGAGATAAAGGTTGAGGCATTCTTGGAGAAATGATCATAAAACAAAATGGTATGACTTAGAATATGAACTTTGCGAGGTTTATTAAGATAGGATTGCTTTGTTTTGACTGGATGAGACCCGCTGTGATTGTGTTTAGCCTTATTGCTAAGCATAATCAACACTTGCACAGCCTCAGTCTCAGCATGGGTTGCAGAGGTAATGTGGTAACATTGTTGGCTCGCTTTCAGCACTTTAATGAAATTATTAGTGTTTGCTTACAATTAGTACTGTGAAATTGACTTTGGGATTGAGTTGTTCTCCACGCAAGAGCATCACAGCAGCCTAACATTTATCTTCCTTCACGGTCAGTGACGACTGGTCAGCCCTTGTTGATTCTACCTGGAATCAATACGGTCCCAGGGCTGACGCTGCAGAACGGGAGCCAGACAAGGATTGATTGTTTTGTAATGGGATCAGAACCAGCCCTGCTGCAGAGCATTCAAGGTTACAGCTCTCACCCAAGGCTATGATCTGACCAAATCAGCAGGTGCTTGAGACGTTCTATCGCGATCAGTATTTAGAGCAAGTTTTTTTTTTGTTTTTTTTTTTTTAAATATAAGGTTCAAACGTAATCAAAACCTGCTTAACCTTAATTCCAGGTCAGGTAGGTAATAGTCAATTAAATACCGCAGGGGCTGTTAATGTCTGATTGGACAATCAATGAAAAAAAAAAAGTGTCACAATCTTGATGACAAGAGAGACATGACGGTAAGACCATGCCCTTGAAATTGAGCTGTGACAGAGGTCATGAGCAAATGAAACAGCAGCCAGACAGAGGAGGCCAGCTGAATCAGCATGCTTTACAACCAGTAGGATGTGAGGTCAAAGGTCAAGACCTTATCCAGTGGACCTGTCCTGTCCAGACAGCCATAAACTGTGTCCTTCAATAGCAGAAAGTGGAACCAGGCAGGAGTGAAGCAGCAGTCACTATTGGTCAGTATTCTTTTTATATTCTCAGGTGTTTGACCTGCAATTGGGCCATTAATAGAGTTGTAAATGAAAACCACAACACACATTTTTGGCCATAACTCAAGAATTTATGCTGTAATTATGACAAGATTTCACATACACGTCTAATAGCAAATGATATGAAAAAGTCCTGATTTTTTTTTTAATATCTGTATTGTTTTAAGGAAGCAGTTTTTCATTATTCACCACTGGAAGGAATAATTGATTAACTCACGATGCAGTTTATCACAATAATAATAATAATAATGTTGTGATACAAATGCTCATTACAGTGAAAGACAATTATTAATGAAACCACAATATTTGATGAGAAAAATGATAAAAAGCAGGAATTATGTTTTGTGTGTCTCTGTGTGTATTTCATCATTCTAAGCATTGTGGTGCATATCTTTGGACTGTGTGAGGAAACTGGAGACCCACACAAACTCCACACACAAAGATCCTGGGGGCCAAGGTGGATTTGAACCCAGACCTTCTCACTGTGAGGCAACAGTAGTAAGCGCCATCATGTTGCCCATCAGCATTTTGGTGTCACAAGGTATCATAATGTGTCAGTTCCATTAATGAGCTCTCTGGTCGATGTCATATGCTGGGTTTTTTCTTCCTTACTGCAAATTAGTAAACCTTTTATCTGATAAGCTCCATCACCAGGAATCATGATGAAATGACTCTAGTCATGAATACCAAAGAGTCAAATGTGAGGCTGTTTTTCCGACAGTTGCTTGGCCAAAATTGGGTCGTGCATGAGGACAGCGATCTCATGCACAGCAGCAAATCCGCAACAGAATGACTGAAAAAGAAAAGAATTGAGGTGTTGCAATGGCCCAGTCAAAGTCCAGACCTCAACCTCTTTTTATGAGTATTTGTTGCCCTTTAAAAGAAGAACCAAAACTGTGTAATGACTAAAATGCTGTTAAAATGTCTTTAAATATTTGTAACTTGGCAAGATTTACTTAAGAATTTGTCGTAAATAAGTTGGAGTTTCTCTACAAGTGTGTGGAGAACATAACACCTGAATACCAACTCAACTCTGAGACACTACACTTTTAACACAGACCTCTCGCTGACTCTCAGTCCGCCATTACTTTGCTTTAGCACCCTCTCTCCTTAGTTCACTTTTAGCATGTCTTGTCTTAAACAGGGCTGCTGAAATATTTAAATAAAAAGTTACAGGGCAGAAGTTGTTTGTTTTTTTTTCTTCAGGTCTTAGTTTAGGTCACTAATTCAGTGTTGAGAGTAAAACCTCCTTCAGAAACACAGCAAGACACGGATAAAAGCAGACAAGAGTGAGTGATGAAATGTGGAAAGGGTAAACAAGAAAAACAAGAACAAGAAGGGTGGTCAAAGATAAAAAAGCAGCAGGAGAGGGAAAGAGAGGAGGGGGAGAAACAGGCGCTCCTGTAGACGGGAGTGCGGGCATTTTTATGGTGGCATGAGTGAAGAAATCAATAAAAGAGGTGAAAAAAGCCTCTCGGTTTTAAGAGGCCTATCGCTGCGGCAATTAAAGGGGTCTTCAAAGAGTCGCTCTAATCAGCGGTTAAATAAAGATAGAACCAGGCGGCGCTTTGGATGGCCCCGCTCCTGTAATCTAACACCTACTGCCCTGAACTCAGAGGCCCCTTGAACTCAGTGTGTGTGTGTGTGCATGTGTGCTCATGGCTGTGAATACACATTCTTGTGTGTTTATGTGTCTTTTCTCCACTCACACATACGGAGTGCTCAAACATGTTTCTGACAGCTCTGTGGACTCTTAAAAGGCAGATTAACCCGTACGCGCTTCCTTCCTACATCCGTTTCTGACCGTCTATCATGTCTGACCTCTGCCTAAACCAAAGTGAAACAAAGCACATATCTATGCTCAGCTTATATATTGCAGTTACAGTCTACCCTCTGTACCCATGACCCTTCCGCTTACCTGCCGTCTTATCTGCCGCACCATAGACTCATTCTTCATGTGTGTATGTTCTCACTGTGATAAGGTGCTGACCGGTGAGTCAATACTCCAGCCTTGAGTCTGTCTTTGCAAGCCTCTCCCTGCTTAAAGAGGCACTATGTGTGGATGGAGCAGATTCCAGGCGGAGCAAAGGGTTTGCTTTAGGCACACAGAGGCCCAGACAGATTGTTGAAAAAGGCTTTTACACAATGTCATTTGATGTCATTCCTCAAGCCTTAAGGTTTACAGCGTGGGCTGCTTTATTTTGAGTTTCCTTTCTGAAGTCGTGTTTATGAACTTTCATGTGTTTTATGCTGATGAGGGCAGACATACGTATAGCATTGGTTTTCAATAGTCATTTTCAGATTGTCATTATAGCCTGGTTTGCTATGCATGGTGGTGAGAAATGAATTATTGACTCTCCTTACAGCCCTTGCACTTATTGATAGTCAGTTTTCTGTTTCCAAGCTAGTCTCTATAATAGGCTGAATCTTATTCCCTGGGGAAGGAAATAGAATTCCACTAATGCTGTAAGAGTACTCCACTTATTTAGAATTACATTCTGATTACATTATCATGCTCATGCATTGTTCAATATTAATGGTGCATGGTTATGATGCGCATTGTTCTTCAATGTGGGGACATGACACCCACGTTACCGACAGTGCAGCTTGACCCAGTGGTTCAGGTAAAGCTTTAGGTGTGCCAGTTGTGACTAATGTGCCCTCAAGCTACTAGCTTTATTCTACAATCACCCTAACTCTGGCTGGAGAGCCCTTGGCACAACCAAATTTGTTACGACGGTGCGCAATGAACTTGTGATCTTGTTGCCTTTGAAATGGTTGCCTTGAAGACGGTGAACAGGTCTGCAACCACTCACGGTCAGTTGTCGTCTTCAAAGCGACTGATGTGCCAAGACAGTCTGCTCTGAGTCTGCATCAGCTGTGACTGAGTGAAGTCAAGTAACAATTAAACACAATCTGGTTGTGATAGCATGGCGATTAACTGTGATAAATCAGCAAAAATTTGATGCAGATTTGATGAAGAATTATCGTTATTCAAATAAAATGCGCTGGAAGCTCAGATCTGATGCACGCGTCAAAACTCTGTCTTTCTTATGTTCCCCAAATCCTTCTTCCCTCCTTCCTATTAACCCCGTCACCTTACAGCTTGAAGCACATCCCCATGGTTAAGTCGACATTATAGGGAGGCTCATTAGGACAGCATTAGTGTCAGAGATGGACACAACAATATAGCTCCACAGCTGGATCAGGGGAGCCAGAGAAGACCTCAAGCCATTTTTTAATCTTCTTTTTGGCCTTTCGGTCTCATCATGCTATTGTTTAGGGATGCCTCAGCTCTGACACTGGAGGTCAGAGGTCACTCGTCCACAGGAACCATCGCACTCCTTCTCCCCAATGCACTGTCACTATGATTCACCACTCACACGAGCCCCTGTCACTCGGCCTCGACACAGCCGTCACTCACGCCGTTGTGAATATGCACAAATGCGCTTGCAGGCAGACGCATACTTTTATCACTGGCAGCTCTTCATAGGCTGTTTTCTAAGAAACCACAGCCCAGGAGATGACACTGAAAAAAAGCTCAAACAGCATCAGTCGCTGGAGCTTGAAAAAAGGCGACTGTTTCAGTCCAGTCCATTTTCAGAGGAATTTTTTGTTTGTTTTGTTTAAGACACTTAACGCTGACCTGTGAATTGTTCAAGTGTAAAAAAAAGCACCTAACTCAAAACAATGAGCTACTATTTTGTCTACTCCTAACAGAAAACTTAGGAAAGAACTTAGGAAAGAATCAAGAACCAACAATTTGTTACTAGCAGCTTGTCACAAAAACACATCATTTGTTCCAGTTTCTTAAGTTGACTCTATGAAAAATTCCAAAGATAACGCAGTTTGACGCAACACGCACTTCCTTAATTTCACTGACTAATTATCTACAAACCTTGAAACTAAATTTTCAGCAGTGAACACACATTTCAAATGGAAAGACCTCAGTTTTAATCTGTAACTGTAACTATTTCAGTCCAGTAACAACTTACACTGTGCAGCAGCTGTAACACAGCTCATCAAAGCTGAATGTCAGTGCTGTTGTTTTATTTGAATGTCAGTCATATTGGATGATATTGGGGGATGTGGAAGGCAACACTAACACAGATATTAAGCATTCTTGTTAGAGTGTGGGATTTATTGGATTTGTTTTCTCAGTTAGTGTTGATAACTCTCACTCAGGTCACTTTTTTTGTGCCATGAAATAGTAACTTTCACACGATGAGGCAGGTGTTTATCTGAAGCCTACCAAAACATAAAGCTGACAATTACTTTTGCTTTCAATTTTTTTGTCTTAAAGAAGTATTCATTATGATTTAGACTCACGTTAAAAGCAAAATATATAACAGTGCATGAAGGCCAAATTCAGATTTCCATGTTAGCATCTTTTCCATGTGATGCAAAGCAGAGTGTCATGCTCACAGATAGAAAGCTAGCAGCCTTGGCCCTGTGACCCAGATAGCACCACTTAGGAAACCACTGCCCACATTCCCATCGTGAGCAAATGGCTCCCTCTCCTAATCATTAACACACAAATGGACCGTGTTCTTGTGGGTTTGTGTGTGTGTGTGTGTTGAAATGTGTGTTAGCTGAGTACTTTGTGCTTGACATAAAGCTGTTATAGACACAAAAACATGAGACCCACTTAGCGCTTAGGTTTAAATATAGCAGCACAAGATACTTGCTCGCAGTCTTTACCTCTGTCGCTCTCATTCTGAATTTGTGTGTATCAGTGTTTACTTGTGTGCTTAAGAGCGGATGTTTAAATGGGTGTGTTTTTCTCTGTCAATGGGAAATGTCGGTTGACCTCTTCTTGCAAAGGTGCGATAAGTTTTATGATACAATAAGAAGTGTTTGATCTATGCAGCAGTGGGTGTGAGTCTGTGTGTGTGTGTGTGTGTGATAGAGATTAGAGCTGTGCTTCCAAGAGTGCTCCATCTCTTTGTGTTTATATTTCCTAAAAATGATCACAACATAGAAGGATCTTAATGAAGACTCGCTCTGTGATTTTTCTGGCTCCTTAAGGCTGTTCAGTCCGAAATAAAGAGTGAAAGAGAGAAAGAGAACGGGACTGAAAAGAGGAAACAGGGCAAGTAATGAGATGAAAAGCCAGCAAAGACCTGGCTCAAGAGTATCAGGTGTTCAGGTGTGTACACGCAGAGATCAGAGGTGAAAAGGTGTGTGTGTGTGTGTGTCTGCGGGACTGAGTGCAAGAGGGTGTCCCGCGTGGTTGCAGAAGTGATTGGTTTCACCTCTGTCAGGTGACAAGTGCCTTTAGGCAACAGGTGAGGGTCAAAGTTCAGAGCACTGGGCCCCAGGGTCTCATCTGGGACAGAGAAAAGGATGCAGATCATCAGAACGCATGCATGCACAGACCTACACAGGAATCCTACAAGAATAATAGAGCAATTAAATTTACTAACCTGAACACACACACACACACACACACACACACACACACACACACACACACACACACACACACACACACACACACAC
>JAVDPK010001530.1:36615-59570 GCA_034780415.1 Cichlasoma orientale
ACACACACACACACACACACACACACACACACACACACACACACACACACACACACACACACACACACACAAATCATTGTGTGACTAAGTAGACTGTCTGTAGATAACCCTGGCTTGCAGTCCTAATGATTGTTAGTTGTAGCCCTTCCATGTAGTTTATTAAAATAAAATGTATATAGATATAAAATGCAATAATGATTAGTTCTATAATTACTGAAGAATGAAATGCATAGTATTAGTTTAATTGCATTAATTGGCAGTTACAGATGTTAAGCGAACTGTGGTGACAGGGATACAGATAGTGCACATCACAAGTCTTTATTTCTTATTTTCCTCTTCTTTAACTATTAGTTTTTGCCCACATACCAAAGAAAGGGAGAAGCAGGGAGTGGTGGTGTTGGCCTGATTATAAGAATGAATGAATAACTTCCTGCTGCTCGTGGAGAGAGTGGGTATGCAAGTGCATTTGTTATCTAGCTTGGGTGTTTTATCAGGATCAAACAGCAGCTTGGGCATTAGCTCCAGAGGACTCTGCTCTTTTATCTGGCAGGGATAATAATTCTATTCATGAAGAAAGCAGGAGCAGCAGAGGTAGGCTATGTTCAAGGAGAAACTGTTAAGGCAGGGGATTTGGTGATGGGAATTCACCCACATAAGTCTCACGCAACACATCTAAAACATTCAGACGCAAGCTGAGCTTCTTCCCCTGCTCAACAGAACCTTTGCAACCATCACTGGAAGCGAGAACCTGTCTATCAAAGGTTCGTGTGCGTGGAAGTTGAACAATTACTCCACAGTCCCAAGCTTTCTTTCCATCAGGCACTGCCTCTTTAGACATCCAAAACATGTGCAAATTTTCCATTCTGCACTATTTTAGGGAATAGATGCACGCTTGTTCCAAACTGACATCCAAAAAAACATCACAATGAATTTGTTTATTCTCATTTGAAAGACACTTCCATGTGTTTGTGCCCCACAGTAAGTGTAGTTGCGAACCAGGAGAAACTGGAGCATATAGGCTAAATATGTCTCCGGTATTGTGCCGTTTTAGGGGACTTCCGCTGAGGGCGGCCCCACTCTAGACCTAAGTCAGCTCAAAGATCATCTTGAAACAGACAGAGCAGGTATGGATTAACATAATCCGCCTACATCAACTCTCTGGATGGCAGCCAGACTGAACACTGTACGCATACAGTACACCTATACATATGCTTTCTTTCTCCCCTCCCCCTCCTCCTCTCAGCTCATACAAGTAAATCTCTGACAGGATAATTACAAGAGTTGCCTTCTCACTTATAAAGCAAACTATAAATAATACGTTTCTCTTTTACTAGATGAACACACCCGCGTACACACCTGATCATCGCTTGCCCGCTAGGGCAGGCACAGAATTCAGAAACACACCCAGCAATTTGGTAATATTGCCCCAATTCAGGGTCGAGTGCAATGGGAGATGTACCCACGGTGTAAATTTTCATTGCATATTAAATCATTGCCTTCCCACCCTGACAGTGTCTTTGAACTGTCAGAGAGCATGCATTTTTTTGTCAGATATATGGATTTCGTGCCCAACCCCCTTAATTTTAGCGCAACACAATGTAGACTGAGGGACAGGGAGGAGGGAGATGGGGAGCAGGGCTCTTTCGTTTGATGTATTCTTACCCTATCCAAAGTAAAATATCCTTCTAGCTTTGATGTGTTACCTTAAAAAGCCCCCCTCCCACCCACCCCCACCCTCCGGTTCCCTCGTGGGAAGCTATAGGTGATCATGTGTACACAAATGCTCGGTTCCTGGCCAGGTACAGTAGATGAGGCTAATGATCTGTGTTTCCAGGCATGTGTGTGTGTGTGTTGTTTATGTGCATGCATGAACCTTGCGCGTTTGCATGCAGCTATGGATGTTGTGCTGCTTGCCAGCGTCATTTTAGCCGTGGTACTGCCGGGATTCGACAGACTTTGGGAGATTTAATCGCCCTGGGAGTTTGAGTGAGCAAGAGGAAATACCCTTAACAAGCAGAGTCAGAGTGTGATTAGCGTTCATTTTTTCCTTAAGTCTGTTAGTTTATGTGTGCGCCGGCCTGTTCTGGTGACTCACATCCCTCAAGTAATGACACATTATCCCTCAACACACACGGTAAGCTCCCGCTACTTTACAGGCATGATCAAAAGCAGTAGTCATACACGTTTCATCACTCTTAACCACAAACTAATTCCAATCTATGCTTTTATGACAAACCCCCAAACTTTAAATCCAAGTTGTTGCTTTTAAGATAAATCCTGCTGCTGTGTCAGAACCGGTGCCTTCATTTATGGTGAACCCCCCCCAAATGTCAAAGTCTCAATCCTGGCTTTTCATGACAAATCTGAAAGTTTAATTTGCAACACTCTTGCATTTTTCCTAAACTTTTAAGCCCCGCAGTTTTGTTTATGATGAACTCCTAACCCTAACCAGTCGAGCTGACTTAGTGCTGGTCCAAGTTTGGTTCGGTAGTAATATGGTTCCCCCCCTGCCCTCCCCAGTTGGACACTAACGAGACGCCGCACACTGACCTCTCCAACAGCTCAAATTAGATGTAAATTGTGCCTGATTTTTACGGGGGTCCCTAACGCGATCCAGATCCCCTGCCATTGCAGCCAGCGGGTCAACGCCGTGAGAACGTCTCGCTCCCTAACGACATTTGGAGTGGTCGATGAGAGGGGTCGTGGGTAATGGTGACCTCACTGGCCTACACTTCACTTCCTTCTAATTAGAGCGCTGGGCCAGATCAAAGGAGCCAACCGCATCGCAGCGGGAGGGCTACTGAAGAAGGAGGGCGGGTAGTAAAGACGAAGAGGAGGAGGAGGAAGACAAGAGGGCAAGAGGAGGGTGAGGTAGAAGCCTTTTCTATAAGTAATGGGGTGCCGTGAGGATGGGGGAGAATGTAAGGGTTTTTTCATTACTCTTGGAGGTCAGTGGGGCACTCAACCTGTGTGCAGAGGTATGGACGCTCTTCTATAGGTGGCAGGAGTGCCTTAAAGAGGAGAGACTAATAGAGAGGTAGTGGAGGGGAGAAATGTATTTGTGTGAGAGGTATAGAGGGAGGAGAGGGGGTTAGGGTTAAGCTCAGGAGAGAATAAACCATTATTACATGGCCTTTCAGGAGAGCCATGCACCTCGGTGTTGTCTGCTGGCCTGCTCTATGTCTGGCCACAGCTGCGGAGAAGGACCCAGACATACAGGAAGTGGAGAATTTAGCACTTCCTAACCCGAGGACGTGTGTGGTTACGGCCCCCAATTTGAACATATGGACAAATACACATATTTACACAAAACACAGACACACCAACTATAGCCTTCTCTTTGGAAGCTGTGTGCACACAGTGACAAGAGCCAGATTACATCTGTCTCCACGGTTACTGAGGAGTGCACAAGCAAGCTGGATTAGTACATATATCTGAAGCTTTGCGTGGGAACATTTTATTCAATGGTGGATTTCTGTATAAATGTTATTGTATGTTGATGTTGAAATTGGAAAAAAAATCCAGCGAAGACCTGAAACAGGATCTGAGAGATGCATCTGGTCTTTCAGTTGATTCATACTGTTCACTGAAGTCTCATCAGAAATGCTCTCAGTGGACGGGTGGCTGTCAAGAAGCCATTGTTAAGGAAGGGAAACAGGGAGAAAAGGCTGAGGTATGGCAAATTACACAAGAACTGGAAAATCAGTGGCAACAAGTTTTCTACAGAGAGTATCTACAGCCATGAGCAAAAGATGATGGAAACTCTGCCATGGAACAAAGGCAGCAATATCCATAGAAGAGCTTTGGAATGTCCTTCAAGAAGCTGGCAGGACTATTCCTGAAGAGTACTCAAAGAAACTACAAGAAAGCTTGCCTGAGAAAGTTCATGTTTGCATGTTTCAATAAATCACTGTACCTTTTTCTGATTTTCTTAGCAATATGTATAAAGAAATTAGAGGTGGCTAAGACTTTCACACAGTATGATTTAAAGACTTTTTTAAATTTATAGAATGCAGAAAATTCGATTAAGATTTAAATGCTAATTGAGAATTTTTTTTCATAGCTAAAGGTAGCTCTTTCATTAAAGTGAGGGTTTAATCCCAAATCTAATTTGCCTATTTTTCCCTCTAGTTTGTGTCCATGTAGATTTTTTTGATGTTTCCCAGTTTGGGTGATATCACCTGCGAGGATACCTGAATTCCTGTGAATGTAATGGAACTTAGCATGAACCTCTCTGCATGGGTACTTGGAGTTTTTATCTGCAGCGTGATACAGCTGGCCTCTGAGTTTTTCAGATGTATTTTTTGTGCTTTGAATACCTCAAGTATTTAGTTCCAGTATGTCCAAGAGAAGTCAGATATTTCTACAGGCGATATCTTAAAACTGGACAATTCATATCAGATCTATGGTTAAACAGAATTATAGGCCCGAGACACAATGTGTAAAATCAATTTTGGAGTGAACTGTCCCTTTAAAGCTGTAGTGGAGGGGAGCTTATTTAGTATGAATAACTTTATTGATTTCTATCATTCATGATAATGAAAAATGGGAATCCAATTAATACCAATAAATACATGCCATCACTAACATCCCACATGTAGGACAAAATAACAATCAAATAAAAACAGAGTTATATGCTGGTGCTAAGCAAGAAAAAATGTGCTTTTTGGATGAAGATAATGCTGCTGACTTAATTGCCTTCTCTTCCTGGCAGGCTCAGATTAAGGAATATGAGTCCACCTTTTATGATTTGGCAAGATAATGAGTTAAGTTCAAATACTGTTGAGCACAACAGAAGGAAAAACAGAGAAAATTGGCCTGAAATGGATGAAAAAGGCACGATTGATGACGTTTACATTTTAAGATTTTTGAGTAACACAGATGTTGCCTTTTTCTGTTAGACTAATAATTCCCCATTTTTGCAGAATTTTAATTAGCTGTTTAAAGCCTGGAGCCTTTGGATCTTTCAGTACTTGGATAAGTCATGTTTTTTTTATTGTGCATCATTAATAGCTATGTCTGAATTAGAGAGCATGTTCCACTTTCGTTATCATTAAATCTCATCAACATTTAATTATTGCTTACGATATGCTTCAGTGTGTGAAAGTAAAATACAGCAAAACAAGCTGTGAATGGAATTTTTTTGCAAACATCTTCTATTTAAACTCAGACAAATCCAGTTATTTTTATCCACGAGTTGGATAAAATGTAATTGCAGGTCCAGTGCAATTCTTACGTGTTCTTGGCGATGTACTGTGGATGGAAATGTTTGAATTTCTGCATGCTGGCAGCTACGCGCAGCGATCAGCAACGAGTGAAACTTCAGCCTGGGAAGTTAACGATTCTTTGATGGATCCAGAATTCCAGGAGCCTCTAGTAATACTGGGATAAGGCTGTGTCATCCCTGTCACTCACCTGGATTTATCAGCAGGAAATCTGGAAATGAGACGGCATTCCTGTCCCCTCCAGGAGCTCAGACAAGCTGAAAAGCAGACAAAGAGGGCTACAGTCACAGATGAGATGTGACTTGACACTGTGCAGACTACCCTCTCACACTTTGTCAATATATATATATAATCTTTCAGGATAGCTTTTGGATGACTTTAAACAAACCACGGAGAGCAAACCTCGTAGATCACAGTGATTAAAAACCTGTTTGTAAAAGTCAAAATGAGACCTTTTCCCCTCAGATCCCTCGGGGCGAACCAGTGAACTATGTGGAACCCCCCCCCCCACTATTGATGTTGACATGTTCACTGACCTAGTCTATCAACACACACATGCATACACATACGCATAATTGGTCTGGCCCTTTCGTGCTAACCCGCGCTGATATCATCTGTGTTGTCTGATATGCTCTGATCTGACCTCAGTATATGCCTTGGCTGCCCTCTGGTTCTGTATGTACCCATCAGAGCACAAGAAGCCCCGGAGGCTCACTGACCCCTGTGATGAGCTGCTCCCCAGGATGCTGCAGGGCAAGAAAGCACTCCTTTCATTTATGGGATGTAAGACCAACCACAAAAAAACTGAAATTAACTAAGTTTCCAGTGTATGTGAATAAAAAATGATTTCACAGACTGACAAGGAGCCACATTCATGGAAACTCATGTTCATGAATGAGTCCCTGAGTGTAGGAATTTCTTCAATTTCCTTTCATAATGAGCCACTGGAAATGTTAAAAACTATTAAACGTTATGTGCATAGCTATAGATTTTTATGGGTCAAAGAAGCGCTGTGACTAAGAGCAGTTTTATGACTGAATAATCAGTGATTTGAAAATGTCAGAACATTCAGATGTCAGTGAAAAATACCCATCTTTACATCTCGGACATTTGCTGCTGGAACCAGAAAATATTTTTCCTACAATATGAAAACGTTATGTATAAATTTTCTGTTGATTGATTAATGGATTCATCAAATAATCACTCCACAGCTCTCATAGTGCATCTCTGTAATCTACTAATTTATTAAATTATGAATATTCCATTAAATTGAATTATTATCTATCAAGAAAAATGTCATTTAAAGTTTCTCACATTTTAGAATCTTCAGCCAGCACCCTTTAAAGCACTGTCACAAAACTTTAAAGCCATTAAAAAAAAAAATCCATCATTTAAAATAGTTTAATTCATCCATCAGTATTATGTTAATAATCATGTTCCTAAATGTAACACGATGGCATCTAAATAGATTTTTTTTAAGCCCTGGCATACTGGTGACAGATGCCTTTATAAGCACGCACAGGAAACGTGACAGTGCTATCCTGCAGAAAACACACCTGTGATGTTTCACTAAGAGCATCCAGGCATGAAAATACGATTGCAAACACGCTGACTAACAGCCAGCTATCCACACCAGCTCATTATGGTAACAATTAGTGGGGTAATCAATTGGCTAAATTATACACCAATAACTGAGGCAGTATTGTCTGAAGGGGAGCACAGTGCCCTTCATCAGTGGTGTCCAGCCCGAATGCATCATTTTGGGCTTGACCCCCAGGACCCCTTGAACTCCTCTGCGCTCTTCCCCGCCCCTAATACCTTCCTGTTTCCATTAACAGGCTGTGGAGGTCATGCTGTGTAAAGGTCAGCATTTAAGGGTCATGCTGTCACTTAGGTGGGGGCCAAAAATAGGTGCCGTGTGATTTTTTAACCACTGAAAAGCTGAGAGCTATGGTTCAACATTGTGATGAGTTATGTCTCCACATCATTAACTTCCTTTATACAGAGCGCGGCATGCACTCCAAAGCACCCACATGTATACATTAGAGTATGTGACACTATATACTGACTAAACAACAGCACAGATGTCTCAAATACCAAGTTCATTGTTCAAAACTCCAAAGCAAAGTAACTCTAAGAAAACAGTCCTTTAAACTAGCCCACAGGAATCCAGTGATAATAGCTGAGAGGAGAGGCGGCCAGGTTGTTAAAATGCTGGTAAAATCCTTGGGGTTGGCTGTAGCAGGGCTCTGGCTCGCTACACGGTGCTCTCTGACGGATGCTTGCTGGCGCACACACAGGTATCAGCCTAATACTACAAATGTACTGTAAATCAAAGGCGCACTGTTAGTGCTGTTCCACAGATCAGTCACATCCCTGCTACCACCGTATCCAGGAGCTGAATGGGCCTGCATTGTGGGTTGCATTGACCCACCAGCACCGTGTGGGCACTGTGACTGTTATGGCTCTGGTGAATAGGATGAGGTGATGTTCCTCCTTATCTGGCACACAGGTGACAAATGGTGCACTGTACTGTAAGTGTGGGATGGTATTTACTGTTACTCGGTAGCTAAGAGGGCATTCTTTGCCTTACACGTCTGCTTACACGTGATTGCACGATTAACATGTGCTTCGTCTGTCTTGGAAGTCGTTTTAAAAATTCTTTATGCGCATTTAAATAGAACCCCCTGTTAAAAAACAGAGAACATAGGGGATCCAAAGTCAGTGAATTTGCAAACATCAGTTGTTGTTTTTTGCTGTCTTTTACGACTTGTGATACAGTAAAGAACAGAAAGCGTGTTGCAGCAAAGTCTTGGCACTGAGGTTTTATTTGTTTTAGGACCTTTGTTTCCACCGTTTTGTGTTGGCAGGATCGATGACAGGTAATGCCTCAGACCAGTTACTTTGCCATCAGTAAAATGAACATTTGGTATTTGTTTTCATTCCAGACTAATGCACACTAACGCCATCATTCATTAGCCATCAGTACTAAATGTTTTTCACTGTGAGATGGGGGGGGTTTGACCTCTCAAAAGAAGGAAAAACGGTAATAAATCACACCTGTGTGAGGCTGTCTTCCTCTTTGCCAGGATGTGTAGCTTTGGAGTTGCCCGTATCTGCTGCTATAAAGATTCTTGCCTCCTGACCCGGAAAGGAAGGCCTGTAATAAGAACCATCAAATCATGTGATTGATCGCTCAACAAAACTGAGAGGGAAGGACGCAACAGGCTGGATGGGCCAGTGCTTGCAAGCGCCAAGGATGGTATGTGGGTGTGTGTGAGAAAAAAGTGAAGATGAGTGAGAGAGAGAGAGAGAGTTAAAGAGGGAGGGAGACCTGTTTAATAGACTGGGGGAGCACGTTTTCTCTTTTCAAGAGCGAGATGACAGATGGAAAGAGCATCTTAGAAGAAGCCAGAAAAAAAAGTGGAAAAGCGAGACTGAAGAAGGTGAAATGAGGAAGAGACGGTCGGATGAGTCGAAATTAGAGGGATTAACGACAGAGACCCCATTAACCTGCAGCCAGGTGTAAATCGTGCAGAGAGCTGCCAACCGGGGCCTGACGTTCTGCAAAAAGAACTCGTTTGTTCCTCTCACTTACCGATTCCCGTGCTGTTTCTCAACAGCTTTGTCTCACAGCAGTCAAACGGGAGTAAGGTGACATTGGCATGATGGATGTTCTGCATGCACAATGAGCAGGGAAGTGCAGGGAGTGGCGGAGTTGAGCAACTGTTTATCTGCCATTGCCCATACCTGATGTCATATTTAAATCTTTGCAGCTAAGTTTGCTCAAAGCGATTAAACATAAGTGGCTGCACACATACGTCCGCGTAGGTGTGAGCGCATGCTGCCGAGTGTCTTGTATTTGTTGTTACACTTTTCATTCAGTTGTTTTTTTTTTGTTTTGTGTGTGTGTGTGTGTGTAAAAGTGTGACTTTATCCAAACAGTCAAGAATCTGTTATATGCTGGTGTCATAATCTCTTCTAATCCGATTAGATTCATGTATAAACTCCTGTCCCGCGGGTGTTGAGGGACGGGGAGATAGACACAAACTTACTCCGAGACCTCATCGCACCTGGAGTTTCCAACTTCCAGACGTCACACTTGACTGAACGGAAGTCTGGTCCCTGATAAGGATCGTGCATCTTGAGGATCAGGGTTGAACAGACACAAGGGGAAGAGAGTGAAAAGATGATAGACTGAAACTGTGGGAAAGCCGTGATGGTTAAAAGCAGGCTTGGTGTATATGTATATTTGGGTGGTGGGTGAGTGGGGGATGCGGGATTTTAGATGGGGTGAGTGACAGAATGATGATGGGGGCGGATCAGAGCCTAAAGCTGCTTTTTTTTTTTAAGGTCCAAAGAGTTGATTGATTAATGTTTTTGAGGCCTTGGGGGAAACCTGTGCTGAACTTCCTATACTTTTCTCACATGATTAAAACTGTACAATATTTTCCTCTAAGAAAATACAAATGAACACAACTCTTATACAGTTGTAGTTTTCTTTAGCTTTATATTGTGCAGTTATAATGTAGATATGCATGATGAATTTAATTATTTGAAATTTTCAGTATTTGTTGAAGCATAATGTAAAAAAAGAAACACTGTAACTACTATATATGCAGAGGTCATATTTTAATTCACACCCTGGAACTATGACTCATGTGAGCCTCGGGATGCACATGCAGCAAGACGGTAAATTGTAAAAATTTTTATGCATAAGTAAAAACTTACGGGAACAATAGAGGTTTTGTGACCAACTTGTGGAGCAGCAGGGGTAAGAGGCGGAGAGCAGAAAGAGCGGTTCGAGCAGAAGTTGTTGTGCAAGTTGAGAAGGAATGCAAAGTGTTTGAAAAGATATTAGATAAAGCTGGCAGAACATTCTCTGTGTTTGGCTGTGAAACGCTGCTACCAACGCCAAGCCTCGTTTCTCTGACAGGGCCCAGTACTACAACCGAACAGAATGCGCCGCAACACACAGTGACCGCACGCGCGCGCGCACACACACACACACATTGCCCAAGGGGCTGTTAACAGGCTGCAAAGCAAGATGAGGTCTGGGGAATTTAGTCACTGTGTGAAATTGGTTTCATTAGTTTGTGATTGGCAGATTATATAACAACAGTTGCAAGAGGATTTGGATGTCTCACTGTTTCCTATTTTAGTGCATCTTATCAGCATTGCAAAAAAAGTCGGTCAAATAAGATGATGTCATGGTAAAAATAAAATCAAGTGTTAAGAAGATGCATTTTTTTAACCCCTTCTAGAGTGCTTGAAAACCCCTTTTGCATTCCCACTACAGCTCGTGTCTCCAGGACCACATTTTGCCATTACGATAGACATATAAACACACAGACTCACAATGTCAAAACAGCAGAAGCTGTGCTGTCACATCTGTAATTATACAAGATCCGTTTAAGCTCTGATTTCCTTACAGAGAATCCATATTACACCGAAATATTAATGACATTGTCAGCACTCACAGTGACGTGTACGTTTAATGTAACATGACAGCTACCCCTCATTTCTTTATATGATGCTTCCAAGGAACCAGCCTTGTAATTTTTAAGTGGTTTTGAGCAATAGCTCCCCAGGCTTTCAGAAGGCCTTTCACGGTGCAACAGTGAGCGTCTACAACCATGTGTAAGACATGTTGGAGGCTCTGTCGTGGTTTGGGGCTGCATTTTAGCCGGCGCTGCTGGGAATATTGTCAAAATTGATTGAATTATGAACACAGAAAAGCACCATCAGATTTTGGTCCACCATGCAAAAGAACAAAAGAACAAAAGAACGCAACAATAGTCAGCCAACATCCAAAAAAGAGCTTTGAATGTTCTTCAAGAAGCCTGGAGAACTATTCCTGAAGACTGCTTAAAGAAATTACAAGAAAGTTGCCTGAGAGAGTTCAGGCTGTGTGGAAGGTGTTCAAACCAAATATTGACGTTCAAGCTCGTTAGAATCGCCCACACTCTGCTTTTGCCTTATATACTGTATTTCCATTTATGTTTGCACATCTCAATAAATAGCTGCACCTATTTCCCATTTTTCTAGCAAAATATAAAGAAATGAGGGCTGACTCAGGACTTTTGCACAGTACTGTATACTAATAATTACAGCTGCATAATCTATGACACAACAATTACTGCAGCTTATTTTGCTGCCATCGCTGTTTGCGCCAGATTATATATTCAGGATTTGTTTATAAGTTTCTCAGGGACACAGCAGTTGTTCTGGCATCACAACATGGAAAGCAATAATACAGTTAAGGGACGATAAGAGAGAAAATATAGTCAGATTAAAGAAAGAAAAAAAAAGCATGGCATGTGTTTTACTGACCTCTGAGCAGGAACATGGGGATGGGAGTAAGGGGCTAGTGATGCATCTGAAACCGGTCACTCACCATCCATACAGGGAGACTCTGGACCACAGAATGTCCCGACACAGCGTTTTTCATTTTCCATGCATCGCATAGAGAAAGCTCAGAGGCTGACAAGGGCAAACACAAACACACATACACAGTCACACTTGGGCTCTGGAAATCTGCTGACATGTCTGCTTCGACCAGGCGGCGCTCAGTCTGTGGTGCTGCTGAGCGGTTCAGCTGTGACAACGACAGCAATGACACTCCTCACCCAAGGGTGAGCAGAGGACAGAACCGCGCTTTACAGTACATGCAGCGGTTTATAGATGCAACGAGCATAGGAAAATATCATTAATCACAGAGCTGTCTGCTGAGGAGATGCCAGTGCCTATACGTGAAGTGTGAAATATATAAACTGCCAGTTCATCGTGCTGTGTTGCATATCTTTTTTTTAACTTCTGCATATTTTCCACTTATTTAATTCAGGTCTTCTGGCATCTTGCATTTTTTAAAGTTTAAAAGATGCTAATAAAATATTTCTTCTTGTTCTTGTTCCCTTTTTTTTTCTTTTCTTTTTTTTTGCTGACACACCTTCAGAGCCCCCAGACTGGAAACCAGACATCAGCCTTTTTGCTGCTGAGTTGTTTGGGTTGAGTAGGGGAAAGTGGGTCATTCTGAAACACCCTGGGGAAGAGGAGAGGATAGATGGAGGGGCGCACACATATGTATGTGTGTGTGTGAGAGATGGAGTTGTTTTTGAGTTGGGGGGGAAAGAAGAGATGATAGTAGAGTTGAAAAGGGGATTCGAGAGACTCAGAAGGATTCTGTTTGTTTACTCATGTAAGAAGGCTGACTCTAAAGCCCCCTGAATCTTACTTTAAAATCACTGCATGTCTGTTCTAAAGTGCTTTTCTTCCTTTCTTTCTACAGTGAGATAAGCTGCACATTCATTAAAAATCACAAACCTTACCTTGATTTAAGCTTGGCCGATGTCTTGTTCCAGGTCATGTTTTTGTGCACCTCAGGGCAGCTGCTGTTTTTCGATTGCTTCCTCCTGTTCTGTCCCATTACTTATTTCTCACACACACAAATGCAGTGAGTCAGTAGCTGATCTGGTTTAAAATTAACCAACTGACAGTTGATTCGTTTTCTTGTCCCTCTGTGTGTAGTTAGATTTATGGCTTTGTTAGGAGAAAATTCCAACCCTGAACACGGCCGTGCCGTAATACTAATAAAACAAATTCATAAAAAAATTAATTTACAAAAGTTCAGCACCCAGCCTAGAGTGCTTTGGTTTAGTTACTTTTGTGTAACTGCCCATGCTTGACTTGCACATGAGGAGATGTGACAAAAGTGGTAAAGCAAAGACAAAAAAAAAAGGAAGTGAGGGTGAGAGGTGCAGACCGAGGGTGGAATGAAATAGTAATGAGATGAGATGGGCATGTGAAGGCCACCACTTTTCACTCTCCTCGTCGCCCCCCTGCTGTGATAATGTCCTGCCTTGTCTCATCCTCCCTGTCTTGCTCTGTCCTCCCATCTCTAGCCTCCTGTTCTGTGAGTTTCTCGCTAGTTTAACTTCTCCTGTTTCTGTTATCTACAGCAGGGAAGAAGCAGCCGGGAGGGGTGAGAGACACTGAGAGAAATGTGTGAAAGAAGGAACACTTTCTTCCAGTCTGTTGTATAAAGCCATCAGTGTCCCTGTTAAGCCTCGCCATTCCCTGCGCCGTCTGTCCTCCTCACCCTCTGTCTAGTTATCAAAGTGTTTATTCAGCTTGGCATTGTTTCCCCTCTCCTCATTTTCAGAGAAAAATCAGAGAGCAGAGTGTGAGTCACTGCATTCACATGAGGACACTGGGAGCAACTGAAAATGAAAAGACATTTCAGGGGTGGAGGGGTGAAATGCAGCCTTTGCTTCATAGACACCAGTGGGAGGGTATGAAGGCATCCATGCCAGTGAGCGTTGGTGCAGGAATGGAAACAGGGGCCTCTCCCGACCGTGCCCCTGCTGATTGAGATGTACCCCACACAGGCAAGCCATACTTCGGGGTAGATCCGCAGCGCAAACGCCCCCTTTAGCCTCCGTGGCGCGCCAGTCTGAGTCAAGGGCCTGCTGCGAAGCAGAGTGTGGGGGGATGAACTTGACGTGCTGCTGGATGGAGTCTAAAGGATCCTGCGGGTGGAGGGAGGAGCAGGGTGGGTGAAAGAGAAGGCTGAGGCGGGCGCAGGGTTGGGATGGGGTACCGCTCGGTGCCAGGGTTGCCCGGGTTACAGGCAGACGGAGGAGGCATGATATTCTCTCAGTGTCTTAGAAGATTTTTTGTGTGCGATGCTGTCTGCTTGTGTGTCGCTACACCGCTGTGGGGATGCTCCGATCCCTGCCGCTCTAGTGTCTTCACTGCTGCCCTTTGATGATCAGCACACACATATACACATAATTTAATGGATACAGACACACACACACACTGGAGTAGAGAGAGTGAAAAAGCCTCCCGCTCTGCTTTGGCCTCTGTACCGCATTTCTTTGATTCTATAGGACAGACACACACACACACACACTCGGATTACGCTGTGAGTTGAAGTTGCTCAGTAATGTCTGGCAATTGGTTCTATTCAGTTGCTCTTATGATGGCCTAATCACAATAGTCTGAGAAATTATGGCCAAGCCGACAGATAGATTGTATGTGCAGTGAGGTGCAGTGTATGAGTGATTATGTGGGTCTGGTTTGTATTAAGGCTCTGTCAAGGGATATAAGGCGGTTACTGTACTATGAGCTACTGAAGTGTTCTGGTATCCATTTGGATGAATCAGCACTGATGACTGAACTATACAAAGAGACGAGGCACACTCAGATAACTGCTGCTCTTCCCTGATCAAACAAACCACCAGCAGAGACCTCTTTTATGCTCTCTCTCACTCTATTATCTCTCTTTTCTTCTCTCTGATCCTTTTTTCTTCACCTCCCACTATCTCTTCTCTATTTTACACATTCATAAGTTTGGGGATTTTTTAATTTTTTTATATCCCCATTACTTTTTTGCCCTTCCTCCCTGCATTACAGCCTCACTCCTATTTAATTGCCATCTGCCACTTGCAATCAGCTTTATTCAGATACCCACAATTTCCAGTGTCACAGACAGCAGGTCGGGAAGATAAAGAGAAAGAGAGGAGATGAGAGGAGAAATGATCCGTGATTCATCAGGAGCTTAAGAGAAAGAGGAAGCACTTTCCCCCCCTGTCTTTGGAGGCAGCAAAAATGATTCAAGTGGAACTTTAAAAGAGCCTTTCAGGCTCCCAGGTGGAAATGTTATACCTGCGTACAGATCTAGTGTGACACAACGAGAGATGAGGGGGATCAAAGGCGGTCTGGCAGCAGAGGAGGCCAGAGAATCACCATAAAACAGATTATTAGCCAATGTGGGGTTTATAATGAAACTGTCAAAGAGTTCCTTTTATACAGTACAGAAGTATTTGTGCATGTGTGCGTGCACATACATGCGACATGTATGCAGGGAGCTGGTTTTGTACCATGTGGACCAGTGGTTGGTGTTAGAATCTGTGCCTTTGGGGTGTGTTTTGATGTCTTGAATTGGGACTAGAGGAGAGGGAGGCAAGGACACAAAGTTGGCAGCTATTGGCATGAATGGAATACTGTGCAATATTGCAATGTGATGCTGTTGTACCAGCTCTATTGGGAATTAAAACGAGTCCACTCCTTTGTTCGGGAGACGGGATGCAGCTGAATATTGAGCTGAACCTTTGAGTTTGGAACTTTTATCACTTATATCTCAAATATCACTAAACTGATTCAAGTCTGTTAAATGAATTGATTGGTCTATAAAACTGTAATAACTGTCACTAGCGTTTAAGGCTTTTCGAGGCCGATTCCAAAGTTTTTCCCGGCTCCGACTGGATCCTGGGAGGAGGACGATCTGATTGCTTACAGTAAAAGCAAAGAGCCTGCTTTATTTGACAAAAAAAATCTATTTCTGTTGAATTCACAAATCTAATTGAATCAATTCAGTAGTTCAATGAAGAGATTCAGCGCAGATAGAGGGGGTAAAGGGAGGACCGAAGTGGAAGAGAGGAGATTGATGGTCCTAATCCCTCCTCGGTGGCCTGGCTTTCCTTCAGCACAACAGGTCCCATAATTACCCTCTCTTCTGGCAGCTCACACTCACAGCTCTAGCAGCAGGGAACTGGCTAATACTCTTCATCCTCATCTCACACACATAGACTTTGGTCTTGGATCTGTCTTGAGATGGTGACACGCAGCAAGAGGACAGACAGAGGGGACAGTGTGGTCCCTGTGACACTTGTCCAAAATCTGTAAGAAAATCATTTCGCTGGCAGAAGGTGTAGTCAAGTGGCTGTCGGGGTCGGCCACATTTATTTTTTCTGTCTCCTCCTGTCTGTCGATCTCTCACTGCCTCTGTGTGCAGCTCAGCTAATTAACACAGTCACACAGCCAAGTGTGGTTTGGCGGGAAAAATATAATGGTTTCACTGTGGGTCTCACAGAACATGTACGAGAGCGGCGCTTTGTGCTTACAGCATGCGCCTGTGTGTGTGTGTTTTAAGGCTAGTTAATACTGAAAACTAATATAGGATTTAAAAAGATTTTAGGTCTGAAATAAGATACTAGACTTGAGAAAAAAACTTAAAGGAACAAACCTGCTTTCGAAACGAAATGAAAGTGAAATTAAATTAGGAAAACACAAAATGTAAATGGAAAAAACTACTTTAAAATGTTAAATTGTAATAAAAGGCTCAAACACACCAAAATTATTATAGTTTAAAGGTATTTATGATTAGAAGAAAATACAGCATAAAAAGGGGAAATGACATATAATACTGTGCAAAGAACTTTAAATTATTTACAGCATGCTTTAGCATTGGAGAGGCATTAGATTGAGACCCAGATTCATTTGCCACTTTCACAATGACAACCCAAGTATGCACCAAAGTAATAAAGGACTTTTTTCATCAAGAAGAACCAGAAGTCCTGCAGCAGAAATGAGTAGAGGACTGTTCTCTACAAATCAAGTCTGCATGAAGTTAAAAAAGAAGAGAAGTGACTGAGACAACCTAAATCCACTGAAGCTGTGCTCTGTCTTTTTCTCCACACACTCAAGACACCTGAAGGAGGATTTATAAATAGTCACTGGATACACATGATTGTGGTAGGATGCACCAGAGGAAGAAATGGACAAGGATTAGCAAGCACTGCCCTTTGAACAATAACAAAGGTGACAGGGGTGCGGAGTCGGGTGGGTGCCCTGTGGGGCCGGGTCATCCTGTGCTGCTGGGGGTGTGCCCCGGTGCCCTAAGTTGTGCCGGCTGGTGTTCTTGGGTCTGTTCGCTGTCCCTTGGCTCCTGCGGTGCTATGGGCTCCTCTTTCTGGGTGTCCCTCCTGCCTGGGTGGGACCGGGATGTGCTGTCTGGCCTATATTGGGGTCTCAATGGGGGCCACGGGCACTGGTGGAGACCTCCCTGCATGTTTCTGGCTTGGCACGCTGGCTTGGCGCACTGGTGTCCACTGCAGCTTGGTCTTCGCAGTTGGCGTTTTTGGGCTCACGTGGGTTCTCATCACCACTCCGTGATTTGATGTTTGGGCTCCGGTGATTAAGGTGACCTTGATGGGATCGGACGTGACCTCACAACAAAAATCACCACTGCCTGTTGTTGTTTCCGCTCATCTCTTTATTCTTGCTTGAGTGTTTGGTTTCTGGGTTTTATTGTGGTGCAGTTTGCTGTCATTTAATTTAGAAGGGGAATGGATATTAGGAAAAATTATTGCTAGGATGTTGGAGAAGATCACACGCACATGTTCACAAATTACAAAGTTGCTGTTGCATTGGTTTGCATTGGTTTGTGGATGTATAGGAACTGTCTGGAAAATTACCTTTATTCCATTAGGAAAATGGCAAAGATGGGGATTGGTCAGATTTACAGTTATCTCATGGATGATTGGATTAATACAACAAACTGCATTCAGTAGACTGTGCTGCTGATTTTATTTCAGCACAAATATGAATTTTATTCTAAACCTTCTTGCACAAAAATCAAAAATGCCTTACCCGTATGTGCCACAGCATCATCTGAACACTCCGCTCACTTTTCTGGTTTGTCTGTTATCTGTAAGCGGGCTCAGTTGACTTTGAGAAGATATTTTCCAGACTGAAGTCTGGTGGTGAAACATGAGATGGTGAGTCTGGCTACATAACAATCTGCTGCACAGTTTAGTCAACATAGACAAAGAGCACTTCCACAGATGCACTCAAGCTGCTGTTTGGCTGTGCAGCTCCTTTAATATCCTCAAAAGTGAGAAGTGGAACCAAATCTAAGACAAAGCTGTGAGAGTAGTTGAATCGAACCCCGATCGTAATCTAAGAATCTAAGACTCGCCTTCTTTAATCATGATTTTAGATATTAAATAATTTCCATCCTCTGTGCATTTTAGTTCATTATTATGCTGTTGTGTTTTTAATAAAAAAAAAAGTGTAGAGTTTTATGTGAATCTTCAGCACCTTCTTTTATGTTTAGTGAGCCGACCGTGAAGAATTGCTCAAGCCATTAATAATAGAGCAGAACTGTCTAGGTCTTTATAGCTGCTGCATAGGTTCTGAACATGATGTCACGGCATGTCCCTGAATCAATAATGAACACTATACACTTGAGCCATACATATTTTAGCCTCAGCGATGTATACGCATTATAGCTCAAAACTCACTTCCTGTGTTTAATTCTTGCCATTATGTCTTTCTCCAGAGTAAACCTGACCAGCTGGCCATTTCCACCCACATCTGCAGCCGTACTATGTCCCACACTCAGCAACTCCACATACACACATATTGAGAGAGAAAAACATGTTACCATTACCTCTAAAACAGACAATATTCTTGAATAATTAGGCAACAATCAATTTAAAGTTAAAAAAAAAATCATAAACAATACTCAAAAATACATCGTGTTCTCTTTAATGATATACGGCTGAAAGTGCTCTATAAATAATGATACAGTGTAATATGTCATGTGTTGTTGGTCATCTGAGGTCGGATTTAAATCATCTGGATGATTTTGTATTATGTCGGGATAGATAAAGCCTTAACTTCATCTGTCAAGAGGGTGCGCTCTCATTTTTTTTTAGTAGCATTGGAATTCAGTTGTCATTTTGAATTTAACTTTGATTTAGACATAAATTCTCAATCAGCATTCGTTTCAGATGAAGCATCTCAATGGAATTATTCATTCTAAGGCTCGAGCGTTATCTGCTATTGATGACATTGTTATGTAACTTCAAATTTGCATATCAAGGCAAATACTTGAGATTTTTGGCATCGGGTGAAGCGAACCAAGTCAAATCCATCTCTCAGCTGAAAGCTAGGGTTGAGGTTAGGGGTTAAGTTGAGTGTGTGTTTGTGTGTGCGAGTGGGGGGGGGGGTGCCAAAGAATACCCATTTAAAATAGATATACAGAATAGTTGTATTTTATTGAGCTCACTTATTAAGCATAAACCTTTGTAAAAATGTTGTTAGAACTTCCCATGAGCCACTATTTTCCATGTTATATAAGATCCTGGATGAAATCTGTCATGGTCCAGCGGAGCTCTCTCATCCTCATCACCATCATTCTGTAACTCAGTTACTTCTGGATAAGATAACCAAGATCCTTAGTTATGCAGCCAACCCTCCCTTGTCCCACCCACCTCAACCAACCATGACCCCCCCATGGGGGTCATACAATGACTGTCATGCATATCATTATTGGTGGGGGCCCTCCTTCCCCTCTGGGGGTCCGCTTATTGACCTCCCGACAAAGGATGAAAGTGTCCCGTCCGGGGAGGGGGCTGACCGGGTTGAGGTTGGGGTGAAGAGCTCTGCGTCCTCGTCCGGGTCAGGATAAGACCCAGCAGGGCTTTCTTCACACTAATAGGCACGACCCCTAAACCCCACACAAAGAGCATCACTTCAGGAGCCGTGGGCACTCAGTGTGGGAGAGCAAGGAGGAACCAATAGGAGCAGGGTGGAGATTCTAGGTGCCTTTGAGAGAGTCTGACCACTGACTTTACAGAGGAAGAAAACAAGAGAGCAGGAAGGAGTAAAAAAGACCAAAAGAGAGAGGGGAGATAAGAGGAAGACTTTGTGTTTTTGTTTAAGGGAGAGGGCTTGTTGCAAAAGTTTAAAGGGCTGATCTGTTAGTGCAAGGGTCCTTTTCGTGCTTTTCTTCTCTTTTTCCTTCTGTCTGTTAATGGATGAAGTTGGGGGGATTAGTGGGCCTTTCAGATGCCCTTAATTACCTAGTGCAGGTTTGTGTTTTAAGTGTCCATAATGGGGTTGCAACAGTATCTCCAGTTACATCTATATATGAGTACATGCGCATGTGTATAGGCATGCAGATTGTTAGTATCTTTTAAAGTAGGCAAAAATACAGTCTTTAGAACCAACTACTGAGTCTTTAGATCATTTCAAAATACAAAAACACTCGTTTTGTTACAGACTCGCGTTAAGGCATACTGTATTACACTTCCCAAAATAACTATTCAATATATGTTGACACACAGGTTGCTCTCACAGCATGTTTTAGGCCACTGCCTGCCTGTATTACGAAGTGACGTCCAGTCAGCTTTGTTTGCGTTTGGCTGACTGTGAGCAGAGAGCATAGCTCCACAGACTTCAGATTTCTGGATAGTTGGTTTGAACCTGTATTTGTTCTCATGAAGTCTTCTCTTTGTGGTAGACTTAAATGATGATATGTCTACCTCCCGCAGAGTATTCTTCAGTAAGTGGGGTGTTGTGAAGGATGTTTTTCTTTAAGAATCTGGAGAGGATCCTGGTATGATTCACCACGATTGTGTTATGTGGACATTCAAGCCTGTTTTCTGCTGCCAAGCTCGCCAGTGTGTGTTTATTTCTCAGGATGTGTCAAATTGTTTAAACCTTGTAACTCCAAATGTATCATATACATTTGGAGTTACAAGGTTAACGATAAATGACTCCATCAGTGTGATTTTTTTTCCCCCCCAGAAACATCTGAAGAAATTGTACGATACATTTTTAAGCAATTGCACAAGAATGCCAGATGTAGCGAAAATAGTACTAATTACAGTTCAATAAACACTCCAGTTGGCTGATTCGTATATTCTTGCTTTCTCTCTGATAGATGCAGATGCTGCACTGCGAATCACTGCCAAACCTTTTACCTGAATATCTGATGAAGAAATAACAAAGCATTAGCCCACCAACTGTACATGAAACTGCTTTTGAGTGAGCTGTCCAAACACATTTGAGCCACTGAATATAGATACTGAAGATAGTCGTGCAGTGGTTTATAAAAATGCCTTTATTCAGCCCCTTGAATTAAAGTTCAAAGTCTGCACTTCAGAGCCATATTCACTGTGTAACTCGGTGGTTCTCAAACTTTTTCTGGCATCCCCTAATTTAGACAGCAACAGCAAAAACCTCAATCAAATTTTTGTGAAATAAACTTCAGCAAAAGAGCATCAACAAACCCTTATTTAAAAATCTCTTAGGGGTTCAATACAGATCATTCGCTGTATTTTTCAACTGGTCATCCACGTCCTCTGCCTGCAGTGGCTCCATGCCCCAGCAGTGACACCCTCCACAATAACTGGTCAGTAACTGTGTCATTGTCAGAAAAAATAAAAGGACCTCACTGGATTGAAAGCAACTCTGCTCTACATGCAACTCTCATGAGCCCAAAGTTACCTTCATAACATTTAGACCACCAAGTGTTGATTTTACAATATTCTAAACAGAGAAAAGCGGATCGTGCTTGAAAATTTGCTGAATAATCGATTATTCAATTCAGTGGTTTTCTCGACCCCTGGTCATTTATGTGCATGACCTTATGTTATCATGTTAAGTCAGATAACACGTTCGGGGTACAATAAAGATCTCCTGAGGGATGGTGAGAAGAGACAGCTACCATGGGGGGTATAATGTGGGAACCAGAAGCCCTTCCTGCCCTTCTTGTTTCAGCTCTGTTGATCAGAAAGTAAGCAGAAGCAAGGGGTTGGAGGGTACTGTACCTGCAGGGAGCTGGTGTGTGTGTGTGTGTGCGTGTGTGGGAGGGGGGGTGGTGGTCTACTTTTGGTTCTGGTGTAATCCGTTTACAGTGCCTCTGCATATCTTCTCCCTACCCTCTACATGTTTGGCCTTTAGGGTGACAGGTTCCAAACACAGCTCTCAACATCTTCTCACAGAAAAACACATCATTCAAATACAGACAGGGAAGAACAAAGAGAAAGGGGCGAGAAAGGGACAGAGAAATGGAGAGTGAAAATTTTCAAATGATAACAGGTCCTATAACCTATCCAAGGTGGTCAAATTGCTTTTTTCTTTGACTTAAATTGCATTTGTTGACAGTTGCTTGTTGGTGTCCAGTAACAGCGCCACTTATTGTGACTCTTTTTGGATGACATATACCAAAAATAAAAAAATAAAAAAGATGGGATGGTGCAGTTAAATTAAATGTCTGGCTGTTAGTGTCACACACCTGATTGCACATCAGCACTTAAAGATACCTTACTTTAGGAGTGGCAGTGTATGAATGAAAACTTTGGAATCTGGCAGTAAAGGTGACTCGGAATGAGACTGGGATAGTGGTTGATAGATCTAAATAAGTTAGAATAATTGAAGCCAACACAGTTATAATTCCTAAGGTAGCTCTGTTCCTGGTGGGAAATCAGCTGTGGGGATCATCTTTATCACTCCTGTAATTAATGAGGCCTTGATTAGGGCGCTGAAATGCTGCCTCAGGTCATGAGCTCAAGGCAGAAATGCTGGTTCTGCTGAATGGTACTTTGCTCTCAGCTGTTGCATCATTCATCAGCGCAAGAGGCTCAGCTATGATAGGAAAGATTTGATGGATGGGAACAAAACAGCGAACAGATATTTTGTTTAAATAAAATAGTAGCTGGTCACTATTATTGGCATTAATTCTTCAGTTTCTTTTTTCCTGTTTAAAAAGAATTAAGTGTGACTTTGAGTCACTAATAGCAGGTGATTCAGCTTTCACTGCCCTCTCAAAACAGTTTTGTACAGAAGCTGTCACTGCATCTTCTAGCGTATTATGCTGCTAAAACTACTGGATACGAACATATATTGTACTCAATCTGATAAAAACAAAACATTTTCTGACATCACCTTTTCTTAAGAGAGTCCTTTAAAATGTCCTACAGAATCAGGGAAACCCCAAATTTTCACACTTCAGTCTAATCAGAAACATGACATGATAAAATTCAGCATTTTGCATGCTAATACCTTGCCTTGAGATAGTGGACACACACACACACACACACACACACACACACACACACACACACACACACACACACACACACACACACACAC
>JAVDPK010001530.1:59670-90552 GCA_034780415.1 Cichlasoma orientale
TGTGTGTGTGTGTGTGTGTGTGTGTGTGTGAGGGAGAGAGAGAGAGAGAGAGAGAGAGAGGGAGGGAGATGCAGAAAGAAAAATAAAGAGAGGGAAAGGTATTCCAGGGGGCCGTGCTACAGTACCATCTGTATGCAAATCTCCTCAGACTTTGGTAAACTTTGATCAAACACTCGGGCCTTCTTTTCTCTCCCTGTACTCCCTCCCTCTCTCCCTCCCTCCCTCTCTTGCTTCGCTGTCCACTATGTGTTCTGCAATTACTGTAGCTCCACAGTTCTTTGTCACGGCTGCATACTACTCAGCTAGGGCAATGGGTTCCCTGGAGGAACCGCCTCCACCACGCACACACATCCATGTTTTCTGCCCCAATACCCCCTGATACCCTCCTTGTATCGGGCTCTACCTACCACAACCCCAACACACACCATTTTTGAGCACCTGCGACCGTAGTGGACCCCACAACAGATGGTGACCCCCCCCCCCCCCCCACACACACACACACGCATGCACAGCACACACAGATATCGGGGCTCTTGGCAAACAGAGCTTAGTGATGGGCATGCCATTGTGCAGAGGGTGGGCACATTTCATGCACACAAACACACTTGTGTATGGATACATACAGGCGCCATTGTTTTCCTCCATATGGGAAGGTTAATCTGTTGAATACAGATCCGGTGTCCTACAGTACAATAGAAATGTTGTGGCTAGTGTGATTGGCAGGGGTAATGAAGATCTCAAAGCAGATGACACAAACCCGCAACATGCCACACTATCTCCTGTGTAGCTTTAATGCACATCCGTCAGTGGGGTGTAAGCCCATTAGACTTGCATCGTGTGTGTGTGCGTGTGTGTGTGTCTGAGCAGTTCTGGCCTGGCGGTCAGTGGCCAAAGAGATAATGGATATTAATCAGGGAAAAGCCATGGCCATATGTCTGTTTAACGCAGAAGATGGCTGCTCCCCGACTGCTCCCTTCTAAAACAATTAGCCTCATTTTAGAGCAGATAGCTTAACTGAGAGCGTGGATGGCTGTCTGTCCCTCTGTGTTAGCTCTGTGATGGACTGGTGACCTGTCAAAGGTGTACGCTTTTTTTCTCGCCCAGCGTCAGCTGTAATGTCAACCCCAGTAATGTCAGGTTGGATAAGCAGTTAAAGAGAAGGGTTGGAAAATGGTATCTTAACTGCAAAGCAATGCATGTGCATAGCTGAGGCATTCAGCTTTATGTTTGTTTAATACTGGCGGGAAATGTGGCGCTGAATGCGGAGCAGTGATATAAAATGTTACACTTAATCTCACCCTCTGAACCAAACAACCTCTGTTGGCTGCAGTGTGTTGTTTTTCTTTTTACCCCCATTTTTTTTTCAGTGTTATTGTCCGTGAACTTGTTTTTATCCTATAACCAAGCGGGATAAGTCATTAGGCAGATGGTAAGGGGAAGTCCCATGAGAGGAGGCACACATGCGCACACATACACAGAAACTCCTGTCCCATACGCACACATGTACAGTTAGTGTGCACAGAGACACCAGACCCCTGTTATGTAATCCACCAGTGCCACTCCCCCCACTGAGAGGCTCAGTCTTGTACTGTCTCAACTCCAAAAACAAAGTCATCTGTCTTCACATAGGGCTCATACCTTAGGATCATTTTGATTCTGCGAGTAGCTGAATGTCAGTTGTGGCTCTGAAAAATTTAACACCGGAGCGTTCGTCCTGTAAAGAAAGTAATATATCACTTTTGGTGAAAGAGAAACAATCATATCTCGTATGGTGCTGGCTATCTTTTTAATGGGATTAGTGTAATTCATCAACAGTGTGTATTTTATGTTGTATTATTTCCCTTCCATGTCAGTCTCTTTCTTATGCCCTCTGTGAACACACTGTTGTGCTAAATGGCTATGCAGACCGTAGCAACAGATTTCTCTTTCAGCCATCTACAGAGAGCGCCTGAACAGACTCCTGAAAGGCGCATATTTGGACTAAGGCCCAACACAGGATGCACAGAGGGAAGGAGGAGAGCGCGAGAGAGAAAAAGGGAAGAGGAGGTGGGGAGGGGCCGAGCCATGTGGCCTATGTTGGTAAACAGTATCCAGCCTTGTCCTGGCATCGTGGCAGGCAGCGCACAACACCGGAGATATCAGGCGCCGGGGCCACACACAGACCGCAACAAAAGGTAGACACGCATTTGCATTCATAGACACACACACACGCGGGCAGAAATACACAGACTACTAACAGACAAATAAAAGCCTCACTCTCGTGTCTGCCACTCAGCAGCTGCTCCAGTTTCCATAGCAACAGCCTGAACAATGTAGTAGGAAGAGCTGCGTTGGTGAGAGAGGAAAATAGAGAGGTGTGTGTGTGTGTGTGTGTGTGAAGTGTGTGAGTGAGTGTGTAGGTGTGTGTGTGGGTGGGTGTGAGAGGCTATGCAGGGGGAGGTAGCCGCAGGGTGCGGAGACAGAGAGGATTCAGAAGACACTCGCTTTCTTTGTCAGGATGAGTCTTTGAGAGCAGCACAACAAATACAGAAATGTGAGGGCAAAGAGGAAAAGAAACAGACTGCGGCAGATATGAAAGGGTGACAGGGTTAAAAATATATATATATATCCACAAAGGCAAAGATGAAGGTTTTATGATATCTATTTATTTTTCAAAATGAGGTATTTCAAAGTGCTATGAGTTGCAAGCACTAAATGTACATTTTAAAAATGACCAAAAAAACCAAAACAAACAAACATCTTATATCTGTTTACCCAGTTCTATGCACCCGATAGTTGCAAATATAAACAAAAAAAGGAAGAGAGGGGGGAAAAAAAGGCCAGGTACATGAGGATAGAACACATTTGCTGTACAAAAGAATTATTTGAGATAGAAGAAAAAATGACAAGATAAAGTGATATCTACCAGGAACTCATTTTCATACGAAAATATAAGTATCAAATTTAGTATGTATCAGGTTCACACTAAAAGCATAAAGGTGTATTGAATTAGTAATATAATACAAAAGAAAGAAAGGGAGAAGAAAAAAAAAACAATATATTGTTATATTACAAAGTTTCATGACGCTCAAAAATCGAGGCCTTACAGTACTTTTAAAGGTATATAAACTTCCAGTCTAGTTATTGGCAGCTTCCTGACATGTATATATAAAAAAACAAAGACAAAATGTATACAAAAACAAGGCAGATCTGAGTGTATTTTGTCTGTACATTATTGTTATATACAAAAGTGTCGGCTAGCAAGGTGCGCAGTTATACATCCACTGACTTGGTTTGAGCACCAGTGTGAGAAGAGTGAGGGAAAGAGGATCTGTAGTGGCATTGTTTATGTGACGCCTCAGTCATCAGTCTTTTCAGTTTTGCAGTGGTGAAGGCAAAGTAAGTGTGCACTTCTTCTTGTACGTGAACTCTCCAAGCAAAGTGCCCTCCAACACCTGTCCCTGTAGGAATAACTGGATTCCAGGCTGGTGTCACAGTGAGTACAAAAAAAGTACAAATAGAAATGATATAAAAACCACAAGAAAGGAAGACCAAAAAAGTGTCCTCTCTCCTTCCTCGTGCTTGTCTGTTTTTTTGTTTTTTTCTAAATCTTTCCTTGATGTGACTGGATTGAAAAAGTAAACCCTAAACATTCTTAACGTCAACAAATGTGCAAAAAAAGTGGCGGCAGTGAAAGTCCGAGCATCCCCCCCGCCCCCAGCACCCCGCCCCTCCAGGTGTGTGTCGACATCTGAAGATGAACATCCTCTAAGGTGTGTTTGTGTGTGCTCGTGTACAACAGATATGGAGGCCTATGTGTGCATCTTCTTGTAAATCAGACTTAGTTGATTCGTAGAGGTGGGGGTGGGGAGGTCATCCAGGGTATATTGTGAGTGTTTGTGTTGTAGCAGTTGTCTGTTAGCGAGTCCTTGCCTGCTCTAGCCTGCGCATCAGCTGTTGCCTTCGGGCGTGGAGCCTTTCTTTCTCCTGCTGGAGCCTCAGCTCCTCTGTCTCTAGTGAGCTCACGTATTCGGTGGCCTTCTTCAGGATGAGCACCTTTGCCGCCTTCTCGTTGTGTGCCAGCTCTGGCACGTGATCGCGCAGCGTCAGGAAGCTGGATCGCAGGTCATTGCGGCGCTGGCGCTCCAGGATGTTGTGGTTGCGTCTGCGCTCGCTGTCCTCTGAGTCGGAGCTGCCTCGCGGGCTGCTGTCTCCGCTGGAGCTGCGCTTGCTGCGTGCCCCTGACGTGCTGGTGACTGAGCTGCAGGACGAGAAGGAAGATGAGGAGGATGAAGAGATGGTTCTGGTAGGAGGGCGCGGAGCATCTGATATCTTTTGCTTCTTTGGAGGTGGGGTTGGGTCATCATCTGAAGCATAGGGTGAAGGGGCTGCGTAGTTGTGTTGCTGCTGGTGGACTGAACTTCTCTTCAAGATCAGCTCCTGAGGAGCTCGGCTGACGAATCGACTCACCACGCCGGAGCCAGACCCTGAGACAATTCCTTTTGCATCTTGACTTTTGGGGTGTACAGAGATGGTGACAGTGCCTGACACCATGGGTGATGCCTTGGTGATTGTGGAGCGCCTCTTCTCTACTGTGACTACATCAATCTCCTCCTCCTCCTCCTCGTCCTCTTCTTCTTCTTCTTCTTCTTCCTCCTCCTCCTCCTCGTCTTCTTCATCCTCTTCTTCATCTTCATCTTCCTCTTCTGAGAAAAGAAAACAACTTGGGTGACTAATTGTTCTGACACAGCATTTATTATCACTATGTCATTTGTCTTTACCAGCAAGTGGCAGGTATGCACGGAAGTGTGTGTGTACATATATATGTGAGTGAGATCAAAAGAGTGTGTAGGTGTAGGAGAGAGAATGTTGCTTAATGCTGTTTGCACAAGCACGCTTAATGCTTAATGTCAGTCACTTTTTAACTAATCTACTCTGCAGGAATTGACAAGTTCAGTCTCAGTGCTGAGCAGACAGGTTGGATTTCTGCATTTTACTCGCCCTCCTTCAAAACTTTCCTCATCGTCTCTGGTGATGAGACAGCTTTAGCCTGGTGCTCCTCCACTCACACAGAAGGTGTACCAGTAGAATCAGAGGTATAAAGAACTTAGGTTTAACTTTGACCTCTGAAGCTAAAAAAAAATCAAATTTCCACCTGAGCTCCTGATCTTAATACCTGTGCTAAAGTTGAGCTGAGCAGGTGAACCTTATCGTCCTCTGGTGCCTTTCAAGGTGAGAGGAAGTGACCTATCATGAAGCAGTGTGAGGCCCAGTTAAAATTCCTTTGTAATAATGGCTCCCATTATCAGCTCGGGAGCATCTGAAGAGTGTGGCATTTTACAGCTTATGGTAACCCACTTCAGACACTACTGCACCAGGATGCTGTCTGAACACACATGCTGCGCACGCACACACACATGCACAGTCTGTTCCTGTCATCACAACAAAGCTGGCCACAGCTGGCTGGATGAGGGGGTGTGGCTGATTTTGCCACATGTGTGGCTGGGATTTAGCTCTTTGGTGTTTAACTCAGAATGGAAAAGCTCTTTAATTGAGCTGGAAAGAATATAAAGAGAAGAGAAATCTCAAAATCTCTGTTTGAGGATATTTGCAAATATGAACGGTGCCTGACACTGCTTTTCGTTTCCACAGCTGATTTTTGGAATGGGGGAGGAGGGGGGGTCTCTACATTTTAGGTTTTAAACTAATTTTTCTCTTAATGAAAAAGTGCAGAAGGCGTGCGGCACAACGAAGAATGCATCGCTACAAGCGACGGTGCGGCGGTGTGCGCTGGATGGTGGGACGGCAGGCAATCGGATCACCACCCTTTAAGTCTTAGACCTGGAGCGGCGCCAGGGAGACAGCTGTCGAGATGGAGCGCTTGTTCAAAGCTGTCACCCCACACCCCCACACCCCGCCTAAAAGAAGCAGTCGAGGCTCTCCTCCGTCCTCTTTTCTTCGCTGTGGAGGAGGTGTTTGGCAAGGCCGGCTGAGTCTAACCTCTGTGCCAAGCTGGGGGCCTTTGCACTACACTTCCACAGCGAAAACACGCTGATAAGGACTTGTGTCCTTATCTAAACACGTCTAACATCATGACCCTAACACAATCCCGTATTTCCTTTTTAAATTTTATTTATTATTGTCTCTTTTTAAGTGTTCATTTTGGATATCCCCTCAACTCGGGGCGACAGTTGGTTCAGACTGTCTGAAATAAGTGCCAGTTTGTCACCCACTGTGCGCAAATTGTTCCTCAAGTCATGCGTAATGAAAGCGTTCACGGCACCGTGAACCTGACACTTTATCAGCTCATCACATTATTAAACACCTTTTCATCTCCTCCCACAACCTGGTCCGACTGTGTCGGTGTGTGTGCGCGCGTGTGCTTGTGTGATGTCTTTTTGTTTGGCTCAGATGCCAATTGAGTTCAGTAAGTCACAGAATTCCCCCATTTTACTGCCATCTGCCGGATGAAGACCTTGCTGATTACATAAACTCGTTCACTGTGTCACTACTCCAGTGCGCGATCATGCGCGCGCGTGTGTTTGTCTGTGTGTGTGGTATCTAACGAGGTAATCCGATTCTAGACCAGTCATATGAACAAGCTGCAGTCACTCAGATTTAGTAGGGTAGGGGGCTTACAACAAAAACAGCAGTAATAATAATAATAATAATAATAATAATAATAATAATAATAATAATAATGAATAGCAGAAGAGGTGTTCGTGGCATCATGATTTTCTAAAACAAAACAAAGGATTTTGGGCATCTTCAAATCCTTACCGGAGTCACTAGGCGCGCTCCCGTGGACTGTGGCTGTAATAATGGTCCCAGATGAGTCTCTGGTGCTGTTTTTCTTGTTGATCGGGAAGGGGAACACTACTGCGGGGTCCACACACTCAGACATCGAGTTGCGGCTCACTACCTCCTGCGCCTTGACGCACACGTTCCTGCTGCTTGCTGCTGTCGCCGTGGATATAGCTTTGCCGAGTTTCTCGGTAACCACCCGTTCCAGCTTTTCCCTGGCAGAAAAGCCACTCCACATACAGTCCTGGATAATGATGCTGTTTGGGTTAGAATCCAAAGTGGAGCCGAATAGATCGTCGGATGCTCCCCATATATCGTCCCCAGGCAGGAGCAGCAACTCGGATGCCCAGTCCAGTGGGTCGCCTAAGCCGAAGCCAAGAGGGTCTGCTTCCGGCGACGCAGTAGCCGGCTCTCCCGGTAGCGCGGCACGGCTTGGAGAGAGGGGCGGAGTGGGCAGCAATTCGAATTTCTTCCAGATGTCCTCCCCCGGTGGCGCAGAGTCGGGACCGCAGAAATAGAAGTCGTCCTCATCCGGATAGAAACACGGTTGTAATGAGTCAAACTCCATATCTGAGTTTTTACTTGTGATCGCCGGCATTCTATCCCACAATCGAAAAACCTGCGAAGAGACAAAAGATAATTTACTCTTCAGTCAAAAAGCGTCTCCTCACATTCCCTCTCTCCTCTATCACACCTGAAAACTGTAGAAAGAGCCAAAGCCCACACACAGACAGTCTGATGGACTAAATTCCGCACTCACTCCTCTGTGGGGTTTAAAAACCACAAAAATCTCAGAGGAGAATGTGCGTAAATGTGACCGAGACGCACAGACGGTGCAAAACGACTTACTGGCGCACAATTCACGAAACACTGCAAGAAATACGATTAAGACACAAAAAGCATGCTCACCGAAAAATATATTCAAATGACAACAATGAAATCGAACAGAGACCATGTTCTTTCTGAAGTGGGAGATAATAATAACACTTGTGTGTTAAGTTGCTGAAGTGAGAAGACGCTCACCTTGTCCTGGGCTGGGATGATGATGTGCGAACCAATTTTTCTCGTATCTCGCAGTCAGTAATACAGACACCAGATTTTGAGCAGTCATCTACTTTGGAAGCAAACACAGTCCTCTGACACACTTTGTGGCTGGCCACAGAGTGTTATACACTCAGTAAAGCGCTAGCAAGCTCCTCCCTCAACCGGGGGTCGGGCTTTTTTCTGTTGATAGGCGCGGGAGACAGGAGCAAGGTGAATGGAGAGAACAGCCTAAACATCGTGAGCAAGAACGAAAGCCAGGGGGGAAAAAAAGTTTGTGAAAAAAAGGAAGAAGAAGGGAAATAAAGGATACAAAATAAACAAAAAGTTAGAACGAACGAATATTAATTATGTAGTATTTATTGAGTCGGACAAAGTGGCAGGATAAACTGTGAAGCAGAAGTAACACACATTACAGGTTGCAGGCTGTCTGGTGTTGCTGATCTTTATTCCAAGTGTTTTATGTCTATTTGTAAGACACTGATTAAATATGCTTTTCTGTTTGTAAAAGAAAAAAAGTAAAAGAAGCAAACAAACAAACAACAACAACAACAAGAACTGTCTGGGATGAAGGTTAAAAAAAAAAGTAAAATTTTAATATACACGAGTCTTTTCTAAAACGCAGGGTAAGATTATAAAAATCAGCTTTATAACTGCAATCCCGTCATTTATTTGCTCACGTTCTTACGAACACGTGTCAGTAATTCAAAATTATGTTAGGAGATGTTTTCCTACAAAGCAAACCCCGCTGCCCCTCTAGCTGTCCTGTAGAGCTCTAAATGTCATTTTCTCTTTTGTCTGTGGACCACCAGCATCCCAGGATGAAAGACAAAGTAGGGCTCACTGCGCCCTCACACGGAAACACTCAAAACAACAGGACAGACATACGCGTTCAAACACAACCGAGTGAGCTAAACAAAGACATAAAAAAAACCCCACACCAGATCTTTTATTTATTTATTTTTTCTTTTCCCCAAAATGAAAGACAGTACGCATGTCGGGAAAAATAACAAACTTCTTCTGTGTTTCTAGGAGCAGCATTTTCAGGGACAACTGGTTGTGCGGGACGGGAGATTTCAGCTGTCTCCGGGATAAGACAAGATTCAAGAAGAGCTTGTTACGTAACCCCCAAGCGGTGGTTGTAGTTGGAGTCATTCCCATTCCCTTTTTAATCACAGCTTTAGAAAGAATGGCGCATCTGTAATTATGCGCACAGGCACAGGCGGACACACGGTCTTCATACTGACTTGTGCAAGGAGAACGTTTACAAAGCGGATTCCGGGTCAACGCCAGCTGTGAGCAGGAAGAGTGGCGGCTTCCAGTTATTTTCAGACAAACAATGGAGGATGATAAAAAAAAAGAAATAGCATTTAATATTTTGAGATGCTATTTTTTTTTCTTTTATGAACAATTGGGACTAATTATAAATTCGATTGCAGAGATATATTTGTTAATGAATGAAAACTCGATGTGGTAATGTCAGTTTGGACCTGCCAACTATTTCATATCAGAGAAAGTCCATTTTTAGTTCATCCACAAACATTTTTTTTTTCAGTTTACTTTAGTTTTGTGAGGGGTTGAGTTGAGTTCAAAGGACTAAAGCCAGCGAAAAGTGAGAATCTGCAGCTGTTTGGTGCACGGAGTAGGAATAGCAGGGAGTTTCCTGGGACTTTTTACGCTGCTCTCAGGAACATGGAGAGATGGGGTTTGGAACCAAAAACTCAGTGCAGGATCTTGCCAGTTAGCTTCTTTTTGTTTCTCTCAAACTGCTGCTCAGCTTGACCCTTCAGCAGCTTCCTCTGCTGTGAAACAGGGCAGAGAGTGGGAGTGAGAACAGAAAGGAAGGGATTTTTATGTATTCATGTATTTATTTATTGTCCACTGTGGATCAGTTGAGTACAGGAAGCTATTTACTGCTCCTATGGACCACCAGAAAAAAAAAGAAGCAAAAAAAAAAAAAAAGCAATAATGTCTTTCTGGAGTTTCTTGGCATGGAGTTACATACACTTGCTGAAATAGGTGTACTGGATTTGCCCAGATGTTCTTAAAATAATATCAATGGTCATTTGAATTCACATCAGAAAACTGTTCTCATTCCCCCTCCTAAATAAAATCAAAGAATAGAAAGTGGGCAACTCGTATTAATCTATTGCTACACATGCAGCTCCGTATAAGCAGTAAAGATGTGGAGGAAAAGGCAGACGTGTCAGAGGTGGAATCATGCTGGAGTTTTTTTTCTTGTTGTTATGACAGTTTGCTTGCCCAGTGCCTCCTCCCACCATTCAGCACTGGACCGGGACATGGATGGTTAAGCAATTAGGCCAGTTTTGATAAAAGATTCATAAGTCACCCCAGTGTGTGGCGCAAATACAAGCGTGTTGTGAGTAAATTCTACTGCAGTGACAGACTGTGTTCAGTCAGAGAGCATTCATATGATATTAATATTTGAACTGTGTGTGTGTGTGTGTGTGTGTTAATTCTTGCTGATTTCACATCTTTCAGCGTAAACATTCAGTGTTGCAGTAGACTTGAAGATATACTGTAGATATGTGTTCACATCACCCTAACTGCCAAATATTCATAAGCTGCACACGGTGTATTTTCTCCGCGAGTGTTTTGGAAAAATAAATATAGACTACTTGTTGACTCCTTTAAAACAGTTAAGCATGTGTATCATTAAACCACATCCTTAGGCCAAAAAGAAAAAAAATTATACTGAAAATCTGTATGTTTCATTCAGGTATTTCTACATGTTTTTGCAAGTATCTAAATCCTTCAGGTATATATAGAACAGGGACAGATGTTTTACAGTGTCAGTGCTAGAAAATACACAAATCCAGCAACTTCAGTCTCCTTTAATCATGTCAGGTCAGGTTCCACAGTGGCATCCTCTCCTAAAAACAAAAAAAATTCCAAGAAGAGTAGGGAATATTTGTTCTTGATCCACATCATTACGTTTCAGCTCCAGCGAGCCCTCCACCCCAAAGACCACACCTAAACAGTAGAGCCTACATTCCCCCCTTCCCCCAACCCCTTCACCTTTACCTCACCCCAACCTGAAGCAGGTAGTAATCTAGTAAGTAAGGCCAGTAAAGAAGCCGTGTGTAAGATTTAGTGGCATCTAGTGGTGAGGTTGCAGAGTGCAGCCAGAATGCCCCTGGTTTCACTCTCGCCTTCCAAATGTGCAGGAGAAATTTCTCTAAAAATAGAAAAAAAATGTTGGAGACTCTCTTTAGAGCCAGTGTTTGGCTTGTCCATTTTGGGCAACTGTAGAAACAAGGTGGCGCGACGTGTCGGGCTCTGCAGAAAAGGATCTGCTCCCTCTGTAGAATGGACGGTAGAATGGATTGGGTGGAGAGACCCCACGGTTGTGATTAGTTGAGAGACTATATGGGAGCCACTCGGTTGTGACTGGTTATATGAGCTGTATCTAATGTCTGTGTAATAGTCAATAAGTGTGATAAGGCTTACGTTTTTCAATAAATGGCCTCAGAGCACAGAGTCTGGTGACCTAACCTGTAATACTTTGTTATATATTAAACTGCATTAAAAAAAATTGCAGAAACTTTCACAATTCCAACTTTTTAAATATGCAATTTTGTTGATTATCCTTTAGGTTATTTTCATTAAAGGTTTGGGCCATTATTTGGACAAAGTAAACACTCTGACGTAACGTTGGGCTTCAGCACATATCACATATCAGTCTCTGCTGTGTGTGTACCCAGAGGCCCGCTAAAAGCGTTCATGGTGTAATCAGGGATTTAAAATCACATGTCAGGTGTTTTTGAAAGATGTGTAGCAGCAGTCAGCAGAAAAAAAAAAATCAAAAAGCAACTTAGCCAAGTCCACAACTGACATATTTAGATGCAACACAACCTTTTCAAATGCCCAGAGCATCTTTACTTCCCTGACAGCGAAACAACCAATCACAGCCACTTAGCAAAGACACTCTCAGCAGGGCAGGGCGCCCCTCTGGCTGATCTAAGAAAGTACTAACCCCTTTCTTATTGCCAACAATCGATCCTCCTACGCACTGGACCTTTAACAGCAACCTTCACAGAAACCCAGCAGCGTCAGTTTCACTTTAACATATTTAATCCACCCTTTTTAAAATTCTTGGCACTGGTTCATGAGAACATGATATATGTTTTCATATGAGTTTTTAATTGTCTTTAGAATCAACTTAGCATGCACTTTAAGACCAGCCAAATGTCATGCATGGACACTGCAGCTGATTTCCTGTTGATTCTGCTGAGGAGCACACTTGTCTGTTCCAAACTTCGTGAGTGGAATATGACCATTAACAAGCTGCAGATGATGATTCAGGTAAAAGGAAGCCTCTTATTTTTAAAGCTGCTGCCAGATATGACTTCACCCGGATTTTGAAAGACAATTAACTTTGTAGGGAAAAGAAGGAGCGAGTTGCAACAAAGCCCTGAGGAATTTCTATGAGATTTCTATTGCCATTCCTCAGAGAACAGCCCCACTAAAAACATTTTTCAACCATTAGAAAGTCACATAAACCAATATGACAGATATGCTTGTTTGTTTTCCCATGTCTATTTTTGGTCCTCATTTTCCCATCAGGACTATTTTGGGAAGAATAAACTTGCTGAGGAAGTAGTTTGGCCTTTTAGATATTACATTTTGAGAGTGCCAAACGTGTGCCTGTGTGAAGGAAGTGTCTTGTTAGATCTTGCCCTCAAACTGTGCCTTAAGTATGCCTACAGGTCTACCCATACAATTAAACCGGCACATCAGATGATTCATGGAGCATGTAAACATCACTTTTTCCACTTGAGTGATGCTTCTGTATATTATTTCCAGGATCTCTAGCACAATCCATTCCACCTTGCTTAATGCTTCCTTTGGCACAATAGGAAATGTGCTCCAGGATCCTTGAAAGTTAATATAAAAGCACATTAACCTTTAGGAGATATTTTCAATTAAAGTCTAGAAAGTCCAAGAGCAGCAGGAAGGCATAGCTGTATTTCATAAGCAGAGCCACTGCAACTACAGCTAGCTTCATCACATCTCAGTGTGAGAAGAGGTACAGGTTTGTTTAGTTGGCTTCATAAAAGGTTGCTGCCAAGGAAGTACAGAACACATTAACTGTCAGGAACTGTACTTGCCAGTGGATCAGTTCAAGAATGCATAAAAAGATATCATGCAAATGGTAAACAGGCATCCAGCCACAGTGTGGGAGCTTTTTCAGAGATGAAAAGCGATATGCATATCTACATTTTTTAAATGAATTTGTTTGTCTGGGGTTTCCGCCCTCCCCTTTTTTGCTGACACAAAAAGTAAAAAAGGTATTTGCATAGGTGAACAATCTATTGTGACATGGAAAGAGAACTAGGTGTCCTAAATTTTTTTCATAGGTGTCTTTGGAGTGCCCCGTATTAGGGATATGTTTATCTGTTCATTAAATTGATCAGTTCTGGCCTTCAACAGTTCCCATAAAGCATAAAACCGGATGGCGCGTGGGGCAAAGATCAGATTACAAGTTATGGATCAAGTTGTGACCATGAATCAATTGCCAGTCCTCCCAGCGATGCACAATTGGAAATCAATATGAGATGAATTAACAGCATGGGCCCCGCTAATGTGATCCAGTCAGTTTGATGTGATCTGTTCTTTTCACAGTGAAACAGAAAGTTTCTCCATCACTTCATCACTCGGACACTATCACAGGGAAATGTGCACCCACGGTTTATTTACAAAAACCTCGTCAGACTTGGCCTGGGAGTAGCGTTTAGCCGTTTAAAGCGGTGTGTGTAAATTCAGTTTTGCCTTGACAGCTTTATAGGCCCATTGTTGGTCTCTTGTGGAGAAAAAAAAAGGATTTTGCTGTGTTTCTGGAGCTGTGAATCAGGGGAAGGAAGCATTATTTAACTGATATTGATGTGGGGATCAGTCACACACACACAGAGTAACCACAGACTGTTAAATAAACTCCATCCTGATAAGAAAAGCCAGTCAACAAGCACCTCTCTAATGCCTGTTCTTTATAAAGAATAAACAGAGAATGATCGCCCGACTCAGCATCGTCTTTCAGCTCGTTGTTTTGCTTTTACAGACAGCGACGTTACTGTTTTAGTTCTGTCTCAGCATTCTGGTTGGGGTATTTTTGGCTGTAGCGCACATCTGTTTTTGAGGAAAAAGCTGGACAAGACAACCATGCACCACCTGGTCAGGATAGACAAATTTAGAAACTAGTGAGCGAAGACTGTGGAGTGCTCAGCTTCCTAGAGACAGCCCAAAATTCCTCAAGTGGATAAAAATCTGCAGTAAACAAACATCTGCATATGAATGTGTTGTATTTGTAAGAAGATTTGCTATCTGATTTCTGTCTGTCTTCCAAAAATTGTAGACCAATCACACCTGAGCAGACTTTGGCTGCACACAGTTAAGCAGATCTTCAGATGACAGCCAACAGGTTTGCAGATGGGGTAGAAAAATCATACCTCCAAATGAATAATAAATTTACATGTTAACAGGCAACTGTTTCTATAAAGTTCACCATAATACTTTTCAGTGTAGCATTTGCAGCGTCTTTCTGCAACAGCTAAATAAGAATAAATATTAAAGTTCATTTTAGGTTCTTTTGGTTAAAGTTGCTGCTGGATTTAAACCTAAAAAAGCTCAGATGAACCATCATTATTTTAATTTTGTGCACATCCTACAAATATTCTAAACTTTCCTTCGCCAGCTTTTTGCAGCCGCAACCACGGCAGCCTTGTTCAGTGCAGTCTTTCAGTTCAGACTACGTGAAAACATCCTGTGTGCTAACAAATGAGCACACGTGCTGAGAGTGACATTCATTCTATGACTGACCTCCGCTGACTGGTTAGTGCAGCTGTTGCTTAGTTTTGATAGAGGGGCAGATAACGCATAATGCATTTGTGTAATGATAACATAACCAGCTTGATCAGTGACACAAGATAAACCGTCATGTGGGTTTGAAGTGGAAAAAAAAAAAGGAGCTAGATAGCTTTACGCTAAGTGACTTGTTTATTGATGAACACTGATGGAGACAGCGATATCAAAAGTCTTTGTTTGGATTTGTCTTCACCTCACACATGCAAGTACCGCATGTTCCCCACACCGCCCTCATGCCTATGAATAGGTATTAAATTCTTTCACTTCCCCTTCATATTACATATATCAGTACACAGATACAGAACTCACAGATCAAGCGCTTGGCCCCAGTGAACCCAGTGAAGCTCTGATGGAGGTCAATGAGCTCTTTTTAGCATCTCCCCCTCCTCCTTCCTCAGCCCATCTTTATCTCCCCGCGTTTGTTTTGATCCTCAGGGGTCATTAGCCAGACTAAATGTTTGTCTGCTCACAAAGGGAGATGGTTAATATGTTTCAACACATCCATTTGTCACGTTTCTTGTCTCTTGCTGCACGGTGTGTGAAAGGGGAGCTTAGCATCAACTGGCATTTCAAGACTTGCAAGCATTTCAACACCTCCGGCAGGAGAGGCCCACGGTGCATGTGTGTGTTCACATGTGAACATTTGTTTATGCACGTATGTGCGTGTCTAAATACATTCCTCCTTTAGGGTTGGGTTCCCGGCCTCCTGGTCTATATATCACCCCTGAGATTATCAATGTGCAGTTTGAAGAGGAAAAAAAAAAAAGAGAACTTTTTGCTTCCTGCAGACATGATCCATCCTGTTGGTCTGCTCTAGTCAGATTAGTATGACTTATGAGAATTAGGAAGGGGGAGCAGAAGAGAGGAAAAAGAAGAAAGGAGAAGAGAAGAAGAAAGGCAAAAAAGGGAAGAGAAGAAAGAAAGATTATTTGCTTGCAAGGCAAGCGAAGGAAACCAATGCCATAAATTTTAGGTGAATGACTGTGTTGACAGGAAGTAGTGTCGTTGGCACCGTTTTAATAATATCATTGGTGATTTGTTGAACTCTGGCCTAAACAGGAAGTCAGCCATCCAGAAAAACATCTGTCCCAGCAACGTTTAGCTATCAGTGGGCAAAGGATCCTTTTTGTCTCTGTGATGAGTGATTCTTTCCTCCTGTGCTGGACTCTCCTTCTGTATTCAGAGCTCATAATTTTAGCCACCTTTTAGCCATGTTTGTTCACATGACCCACATTTCTTTGTGTGTTGTGCATTTGTCGCTTTGTACACATTTATTGTAGCTTCATGTTAGAAGGTACAGTTATGCAGTTGTAACAGTCAGTGCAAAAAGAAGTACAAATTTCTAACTTAATAAAAACAACAACAAAAAACCCATTTTTGTATGTGTTATCATCACTCGCCTGTTCTTCATGAGCACTCATCAGACGGGCTTTTAACTGGGAGACAATCTTCCGTCTTCAGTCTTCGCTGGAGCAAGGTGTCGCTCTCGGCTCTCTCGTGTTTAACCTTTTGGATAATTATCTTCGTGTGGAATTAACTCTTATTTTCCTGCAGAACCCAGCCTGTCGTGACCCGTGGATTTTATGAAATCTGGAGTGTGTGTTTGTGCCACCTGCTGCACCCCGCTGATCAGCCTGAGCCCCGGCCAGTCCTCTGTTTTTATTGCACCTTTAAACATTGTGTAAATAAAGACTTTGGAAATTTTTACTTTCAGGGACCGCGTTCACTCTTGGAACATGACACCGAGGCTACGATTCACACACGGTCACCAAATAGAAGACTGAAGAAACTTGCCTGGTCTGAGGAGTCTTGATTTCTGCTGCAACATTTGGAAAACATGTACTCTGTGGTAGTGTTAAATTATGCCAACCTCTCACCCTTTCTACATATGAATTACCTTCAAATTTTCTTGTCTTGTCTTCTTGTTATTTTATTCTCTTTTGTAGAATTATAACAGATTTTGATAATAAATGCCTCTCATTTGATGGATCAACGGAAATACTTGTGCAATGTTGGACTAAAAATGTGTTGCTTGCGTGATTATCTTAATAAATTGGTTGTGTCTAATATATGAAATAAATTAGGAAGATCAGCATACATCAGTGCATGTGTTTGGTGTGGAGAAAGTGTGTGTTTAAGCACCTCGTTGTTAAACAGCAGTTATGTCCTAATGAGATGTAAATGACTGCAGGAGGTGGTCTCCTACTCACTCAGTGGGAAGCCTTTCCACTTCTGAAGTCCTGATTTTGGCGGTCTAGGCGTTGTCATAGTGATGCTCCCACTGACGGTCCCCCTGACGGTCTCTGGAGAATTGGCTTTGGTTGGAGTATTGACAGGCATGTGGCAGCCTTGGTGTATTTCTCCTCTTCTCCTCCCTCCCCTCAGTCTCACATCATCTTCCCTTGAGCTTTTCATATAAAACTTAAGCAAGTGGAACTGCCTGGCACATAAAAATCATTGTTGTAAGCAAAAAAATGTCAATTCCCTTTGGCATTAAACACTCGGATTAAAAAATGTGCAATGTATGCAAAGCACGTTATATATAGACGCTTTGTCTGGATGATGTGTTTTGAAGTTTTTGGCTGGTTGAAATGAAAGCTGGGGATATAAATACCTCATGTGAGGTAAAAGAGCAGAAGAGTGTTAGTATGTAGCGCATGACTTTGTGTCTGTGCATTCAGTGACTTTGATTCTCTTCATAAAGGACACAGTCGCGTTGCAGGAAAATGAACAGTGGGCATCGAGTTCAGTTTGACCACCAACAAGGTAATCTGCCAGACATACCATGCTGCTCCATCTGTTCATGGTTTAATGCATGTGAAAATTAAAGACATGCCACCTGCCGGAATGTGATACTCATTTTGGTGCATGGCACATGGATGCTATGCACAGAAATGCACATATTGGAAAAGAAAAAAAAAAAAGAGGAACAGAAACAGACTGTGAGATGAATAAGTGGGAGACATAATGAGAGGATGAGGAAATGAGATTCATAATATTCAAAACTCAGGGACACTGTGTTCCTACTACAACCCACTGACCCAGCAGATCACTCTGTCTTGTCGTCATTGATCATGCTAAGCTGTCAATTAATGTGATTGTGTTAGAATGGAAGGTCTTTGTGGATGAATTCCTAATAGACAGCAGTAGCCTACAGGCCTGAGACCTTTGTGCCCTCCACAAGGTCAACAACCTCACCCCCACCCGTCTAAAAAAAAAAAAAAAAAACTTGCTTGGCAGCCTCCCCCCCCCTTCCTCCATCTTCTGACTTCCATCATGTGATCCACTAATCAATTAAGCTGCATTTTTGTGTGAGGTCATGCCAACATTTCCTCCTCCCTCCTCCTCTTGCTCTTTTTTTTTTTGTATTTAATTAGCAATCTTTGATATATTCTTCTGGATAAATACCTAATCTTCAGTTCTAAAGTCAGTACATTTTAGCAAAAAGATACATTTGTGTCAAACTGTACCTGGACCAAAAAGGAATCAGCTGATGGAGCAGTTAACAAAAGTACCACTTGCACATTAGACTTACAGGAGCTGCTCTGCCACGGAAACCCGTGCCGTGAAGCTCCCGGCACACAGTTCTTGTGCTGATGTTAATGCCAGAGAAGGTTAGCGAGGCAGTGTGTTGTCAGCTTTTGTGCACTATACACCTCAGCGCTCGGCAACCCTGCTCTGTAACTTTACATGGTCTGTTATGTCGTGGTTGAGTTGCTGTGGTTCCTAAATGCTTCCACTTTGCAATAATACCAGTTACAGCTGATTGTGAAATATGTCAAAGGGAAGCAATTTCATGACTTGCTGCAATGGTGGCGTTTTATTTACAGCATCACACTTGAATTCAGTGATATTTGTAAAGACACGCTTCATAGGGCCTAAAAAACACTGATGATATGCTGCTAGGAGCAAACATATGTGGTAAAAATAATATAATACTGCAACCAAGAGAAGTTTAGCTTCAGAACATTTTGCCAGAAATGAAGAACTACTTAGTTACTTTGATGCAATAAACTGTTTTTTAGCTGCCTCTCATAATTAGCCTTTCTGATGATTACATTCTTGAACATTACACTTCCATGTTTCCTGACCATACAAGCTCACATCCTCCGAGCTGGACCCGTGTGTGTGTGTCTGTATGCATGTGTGTCCCATAAGATTTACATGAGGCCACAGAGGTCTATTATCTCACTTAGTAATCACTGTGCTAAATTTAACATGGGGGATAAGGGGAAATCAGGCCCGAATCAAAGGGCCTGTTATCTGCTCAGCGCTTATAGTGCAGATTATGAAACATCATGGTGATCTGATAAACATATGGGCAAGGAGCAGGGCACAAACATCTGCACGCCTGCTGGCCACACAGTAACAGGGAAGACTTTATCCCACTGCAAGCCCTCAGCGAAAAAGAGGAAGCTGGCCAAAAGGGAAATGTGGACACAATATTAGAGTTTGTGTTTGTGTGTGAGAGAGAGTTAGTTTCTAGTAAACCTCCTGGCAATGACATGCTTGGCAAAGGGTTGAAGAAACAGTCCCTAAGTTACCTTTGGACTGATTGTGTTTGAGTTGTGGAAAGGAGGGAGGGAGTGGATGTTTTTGGTAGATGGGTGGGTGGTGAGTACTTGGATGGAGGAGAACAGGAAGACAGATCGCCTATGGCGAGCAGAACTTCCTGTTAGATCCAGGTCAGTAAGTTGCAGCATGACACTAGGGGGGGAAATGGTCTGTAATCGCAACAATCAACGTGATTAGCGTGAGCAAGCTGCAGTGCCAGACCTCAGTCTGCCACCCAGGTTGCTGCCGGCCTGCGAGCACCCTCAGCATCGTTGCATGGGAAGGATGAGGGTGGGAATACAGGAGACCGAGTCCCCTTTCACACCTGAAATTCTCTTCCTATATTTAACGTTAATTGAATTAAAGATGGGCTGTACATGGTCCAGCTATCTTCTGTCATTTCGGCAGGTAGCATTTTATCTTTGTAAGTTCAGGTTGTACGCATCATCCTCTTAAATCCTCACATTCTCAAAAACACCTGGAAAGTGTTGTCATGCTGTGGACCTTTTTCTATTTAACTTTCATACTGCAGCTGAATCTTATTTCAGTAAAAACCAGGTCTCCTCTTCCCAGCACGTGCTACTGCAGTTCCTACTTCCTGTTATTAGTCCAAAAGTTAAAACCCTCCAAAAAGATTTCACACTTGAAATGAACTAACCCACAGCTCACTTTGAGTGTGTAAAGAAACAAGAAAAAGGACTATGGCTAAATAGCTGGAGAGATCACTTATAGGCCATAAGTTCAATGTTTTGACCTTATTTAGAATATGTCACTGTGAATTGTGGGAAAAAGACAGCAACTTCCTCTTTTGCAGGGTCAGAAAAGGAACCAGCGCTGTGTCAGAAACAAATAGCTCCCCCTTGGGAAAGAAACCCCAAACAGTGTGCTTTTTTTATGTTACAGCCCACTTTTGATCAACCAGAATAAATACTGATTTGCAAATCATGGTTTGACATTTGAGGGAAATATAGAAAGCAATCCAATGCAAAAAAAAAAAAAGAAAAATCCAAGAAAGGTCGAGGTGGTGGTACCATTTTAGTAGAAAAATATAAATCTAAACCGAAAGTTGCAGGCTAGTCTATAAAAACCAAATTAAGATGCTCAATATCGCAGAATGCCACAACTCACCAAATTTAAGCTTAAGATATGAAAATAAACAACATGGCTTCATTGTGAAGTAAACATCTAAAAATGCAAAATCTTTTGTGGGTGATTAAGAGAACATGAAAGCGGCCTTGTGCCCTGCTGCATCTTGTGAGTGCTCATTTGTCAGTGACTTAGCATTCCCAGAGTATCCATCTCTCTGTGTCTAAACAGGCTGTCAATCACCGCCCTGGCACTTCCTGTTTACCTGTCCCATTGACCTCCTCTTTGGAGAGTCACCGGTGCTGAGTGCTCCAGGCAGCCCTGAGGACATGCACTCACATGGCCAGCTTCAAAGTTAAGGCAAAGTTTACCCAGAGTTGAGCTTCCACAGGCTGCCCTGCTGTTCACTGGGGTTGTGTGCTCTGATAAGAAGGCTGCTTCCTGGTCTAAACATACACAGACAAAAAGAAAACAAAGAAAGGACAGGCAGAAAGAAGAAAAAATGGAGGTGGAGGCAAACAGTGGAGCCTTATCACAGGTATCATTTGTTTGAAAAGTGAATCAATGATTTAGAGAGAGTGGCGTTGTGTGGAGGTTTTGGTATATGGATAATATGTTGTCCAGGTTACCAAATAAAACTGGACAGAATTAAATAGAATTAATGTTAGATTTTAGTCTTTAAAATTATTTCTTTGAGCTGTTCTTTTTTCACCCTGGAAAAAGAAGAGTTCAAAGAAATCATCAACTATTGCAAAAAGATATTTGTCCACCCAAGTCATTCACTCGGTCATACTTTCAGATATAATGCAGACCAGCCATGCATCAGAGAATTAGAACACAATTTGTTAGATTTTCATGAAATCAAACCTCATTTTTTTGATGCCATAATCGCTACAGCAGATTATCTGCATCCATTTCACCCTATCCATAGCATCCTTTGTCTCTGGCCAACAGTAACATAGTTTCCAGCGGCACCCTGTTGTGGGTGGTTGTTGTTAAGCCGGGCCTCAATCAATCCGATACTGAAACCTCATTCTTGATGATCTGTATGTTCGATTTGGCAAAGAATTTATGCCTGCATATAGCGGTTTTAATTGTGTGTGTGTGTGTGTGGTAGTGTCTGCCATTGCTGCAATGCATCCACAATATGTATTTCAATTTATCTGCTTATTGTCTACTAGAGATGCTTTCCTGGTGTGTAAGTTACAAGTCATTTAAACAAGGGGAAAATCAGACCTGTCACCTGGTCTAAAAGTAAGAAAACAGTAAGAAAATATTTAGAACTGTACACAAACTAATGTAGAGGCTAAATATCACCCATAAAAATATTGCATGGGTCTTTAGGAGCTGTTTGAAACCACCTTGCGCCCTTGTCTAATGCTGCAAACACACACACACACAATGTCAGTTTTCTGAGTGTGGCTAGCATTAGCAGCCCTCTTTCCTTGCGGGTTACAGTCCACATACCCGTGCAGAATATAGTTACACATCGCTGCTGCTGCTGCTGCTCGGTTATATGTCATTTTTCTCTGACATACAACCGCTCATTTTCCACATGGAAGGATGGTTAACATGCTCGTATATATAAAATGAGATAAAAATCATATGTTTAACTGACTCCTTATTTCTAGTACCAAGAACAGCAACCTTTAAATGGCTAGTTGGCTAGTCTTGCACATCCCATATCCAAAGTGCAGATTGCACTGACTTCCTCTTTACAGCTGAAATATACATGCTAGTAAGGAAGCACAACAAAAGTTTTGTTCCCTGTAGCTAATTTCTCCCTTCATGGCAACTGTTTAAAAAAGGGTTATGGTGAGGCTGCTGAGCCACTAGTATATTTGAAACTGGCAGCTGTAGTTACTAGCTGCTGCTAAGCCTCACCTCAGCTAATTTTAGTCACTGAACTTCCCCTCTTGACCCCTCTTGCCTTTTGGAGCATTTTAAAGCAATTGTCTGGCAAAAATTATGGCTCACCATTTGGTTAATTATACTAACAGCATTTCCAAAATGTCTTCATTTAAGCTTTGGTGAGTGAAATTGTAGTATTTTCTTTGTATGTCACTTGGCAGTAATTAGCAGGGGTCTGTGTGGCCTGTGTATGGTCACTTCTGGCTGCATAATAACAAGATGTGATGGCCACAGTGCTAAACTTAGTTTCAAAACCAGGGATTCAGAAACACCAGTTACCCTCCTTTTGTATCAATTACATGGCTGCTCAAGGAGTATTTGCCGTAGCATTAAACCATACTATCAGCCACCTTGCCTTAACCACCATGACTAACCAAATAACAACATATAAATAAGACACAATGGCAACAAAAGACATGAAAAACTGTGAAAGACTAATTCAAAATGTTCCAACAAGGCTTACCTTTTCCGCTAGTTTTAATTTTATGTTATGAACATTATGTAACATCGCAAGCAGCTGTGCTTTATTTTGCCTCAGCAGCTCTCATGCATGAATAACATGCCACCATCATGCGGTGTTCTTCATAATTTAGCATTAATTGAGACTTAAACTACAGAAGTTATTATCCTACATGGATGCAGCCCAGCACGTACCCGTCGTTAAATGCAGCCCAGTGCTGACCGCACAGTGAACTAAGGAACATAATGGCTGTTCTGTTCCTCCCATCTCTCAATGTAATGGTACTGTAAACTAACAACTCAAAAGCCCCTTGAGCCACATTGCCTTGCTGGCCTGGTATTTCTACAACAAATTAGAGAGGCAAACTTAAATATTGGGTTGCCTGTCAGCATGATGGGTGAAAGGAAAAAAGAGGCAATTAAAGCCTAATGTATTTCAATTAGTAGCTAACTTTTAAAGGAAAAGCGGACTTCCGCATAGAGAAAGTCCAAACATGGGTCACCAGTGAGTGGGTTTCATTTGGTGTTTGGGGGAAGTGTAAGCATCAATAAGGCCATGTGGCTATTAGCAAATGAGAAGTAATGTCCCCTGAATGATGGTGATAATGATGCTGTGGACAAAACACTGGATTTTGATTAGCCTCTCTCCGTGAATAGGCCCCAGTAAGCACAGGAAGTGCTTGTTTGTTCCAAGCAGCACTATTTCCTGTCGGACCGGCTGTGTGGGTGTGTGTTTTCCACTGTGATAATCAGTGCAGGCATATGTGCGTGCGTGCACCTTACTCCTCAATTTTCCTCCTTTAGTTGGCGGTTCAAAGCACCACTCCTCGCCAGGACGGAAGCTCCTCGCAACCTAGGATGAGATCAGTGTGCATCCAACAAGGGACTTCCTCCCCACACAGGAAGTGGAGGTGCAGCAGAGAGGGAAAGGGCTCTTCCTCTGCCACCCCCGTTCCTCCAAGTCCTGCTCCTCCCTTGTCCTCCTCCATGATCCGTGTTTTGTCTCAGAAATAACATAAAGCATTGCTCGTGCTCTCTCCCTCTCCCCTTTCTCTGACCAAGCAGGAAGTGCAGCCTGTTGTGTTTACATAACAGAGGTCCTCTCTCCCGCCAAAGCCACCCAATGGCCCCTGGGAAACGGGAATCCCCAGACTTCATGTGCTCACATTTGTGAAGTGGACATCCATCACGGATTGACAGAGCAATGTGTCTGCATGTGTATATGGGAGAGAGGCTTCCGGTGGGAGCAAAAAGAGAGAGAACAGACGAGCATCTGTGCTGATGTTGATGATTCTTTCCTGAGAAGGTTTTCCTTCTACTTAAGTTGACCTCTACTGCAGTGGAAGAAGAACTGGATGTGCTCTTGTTCAAGACCCCCCCCCCACCCCCACCCCCCGATTATTTCCCATTGTGCCATTTGGTTTTGGCACATTTCTTTTCACATGATTTTAATAGTGAAGATTTGCACTCAATGTGCGCTTGAAGCTGGGAGATTTGAATACCATCGGTGATGGATAACACACTATGTCTGCCTTGTTCTGGGGGGGGAGACGTGCGCACTCATGAAGCTCATGTGACTAGGAATGGGTCCACAGAGAGAGAATCTATCCATCTGAGGCCCCCGGAAAACTGCCCGTTGGCCATTATGGAGCGAATGAAGACTTTTGAGTGTCCATCCAGTTCACTGGCGGCGGGGCAAGATGAATGTGTTTCTGTCTGTGGATTTAAGTGTGTGAAACAAGAGTCTTGGCGCAGTGTTAAACACTGTGAATGTTCAAGTTATTTTTCTAGTTTAAAAATCAGATAATTTTTCTTTAATTATAAATAAATCTGGATTATTTGCAATTCATTGGGGGACACTTTTAAATGGAAAGACCACAGAGGAATGGCTCCTTTTCATTTTTTCATCTATGTAGCTTATCTGGTTTATCTTGTTTTCTAAGTCTAATTATCCAAATTCTCTTAACTGTATAAACCTGTCGTAAATCATTCATTTCACACTAATGAATCCCACCTGTTCATGAAAGAGTGAGCATTTGTGACTTTTGAAGGGTTTAGACTAAATGAAGTTAGATGTTTTTAAAGCAGGGCAGTGTGCGCCTGATCACTGAGTAATTTGGCTTGTTTCTGGTAATGTTACATTGTCCTCAGCCAGCATACTGACTCAGACTGCTGTCAGCATAGCAGAATGAACTACTGAACTGTGGAAGCTTCTGCAGACTTTTTAAATAAAGCAGCAAACGCTGATGTTGGAGAAGATGAAAAGAAAACAAAGGGTTTTTATTTTTCCTCGATACATTACTGTCAAGTAACTCTGTCCTGTTTATTTTTGTTTCTTTGCAGATTCTATTCAGAGCTTAAGAAATCTAGTGCGTGTGTTCTCATACTGTATCTATGCCTGTGTTTATCCATGCATTTGTTTGGACTGTGAAATGCTTCTATATATCCTCCTGCTGAAGAACTTGTCCTTGGCTCTGCAGATCTACTCACAGAGTGGAGAGTTTGAGCTGCTGCCATGAGGACTTATGGCCTCAGGACCTGTTGGTGGAGGTCAGAGAGTACAAGAGGCGACAGCTGTAGAAATGTTGGGAGCCCGGTGCAGTATGAATACTGCCGGTTATAGCCAGCATCGCACGCACATGCACACACACACACTCAGCACACACAGCAATCAGATCCTTATCTAAAGGATACATTGTTTAGAGGTTGCTGCAGCACCGCCTCACAGCATATAGCCCACGGTTAGTGTGTCTGTGTTTGCGTGTGTGTTCCATACAATTGTATAACACATGATCAAAAAGCTGAGGCCTCTTGTTTATGTTTTTATTGATCTGCAGCATGTGTGAATGTGTTCCCCTGATTTATGTCAGCCTTTGAATGCACTCTGGTGCCTCTTTTGAGTAGTTGATGTGGTCAAACTGCTACTACCAGAACTATAAGGTATAAAGAGGAGATAAGTACACAGTTACTGCAATTTTCAATATTTCAATTTTCAAATCAGTTTTATTTATGTAGTGCCAATTCGAAAAATAGTAGTCTTAAGGTGCTTTATAACGCAAAGACACTACAGTATTAAAGAGAATCACTACGAACGAGCACCTGGCAGGAGTGGGGAGGACCTCCAGCAGAACCAGGCTCTAGAGGGGGGCAGGAAACTGCCATGACCACTTTGGGGTTAAGAGGAAGGAGAAGAAAAAAAGAGGAGCATAGAAAGGCCACCAGGAATTAAAAGGGAAAAAGTAGGGAAGAAAGTAGAGACAAAAGTTAATGACTATCAGTAGTGGCATGTAAATGCATCAGGAGTAAAAAGAGGTGAGTGGAGGAGAAGCGCTCAGTCCATCATGAGACGTTCCCCAGCAGCCTGAGTCTATAATACTGTCGCTAAGGGTTGGTTGAGGGTCAACTGATCCAGCCCTAATGACACTTTATCCAAAACTTTCCTTTTCTCGGACAGGACTGTTTAATCCTGAAAGTAGAGGGGGAAGTCTGTCTCCTGATCCCAAACTGGGAGCTGGTTCAACAGGAGAGGACCCCGAAAGCCGGAGCCTCTGCTTCCCGTTCTACTTTTGGGAAAACTAGGAACCTCTGAGAGAACCTCTGTCGTGGGATAACAGGGTATTTTGAGATATGATGGTCAGATCATTCAGGACTTTGCATGTGACGAGAAGGATTTTAAATCAAATTCTGGGAGCCATTGAAGCAAAACTAATAAGGGAAAATGAGGATTTATCCTTCTGGTGCCCATTAGTACTTTTTTGCTGCATTTTAGACCAACTAGAAGCTTTTCAGGGTGCTTTTAGGACAAAAGCATAATATGGAATTACAATAGTCCAGCCTGGAAGTAACCGAAACAAATCCACTCCCTAAAGAGACAAACAGATATACAGACCTCTATCATTGATATCGGTGCTACAATCACTTGATTTTATAGTAATTTCATGAAATCACCTAGGAAACGAGCATTTTTTTTTTTTTTGGTAAGTAATTCATGTCACCCTTTCTCATTGTTAGTACCAGGAGGTTAATCAGTGTTAAATGAATCATTAACGAGCAATCAGCACATTAACACACTGAGCACAGCAAGCAAATTTTAATGGAGGCTTTTAAGCTGAATAATTACCTTTTAATTTCTGAAAGCATTACTTTTTAAAGCAGCTGCTGGAAGCAGGCCATTTAGGCTACCATTCCGACTATCGTTTGTCTGAATCTGATGCACGCTGTCACAATTTGTAGAAATCTTTTTGAATCCAGTGGCATAAAAATGTAAGGGTCCATTCAACAGTTACCAGAAGGTAAAAAAAATTACAAAGCGCATGAATATGTTGTTACCAAATGCTCGCCAGTAACTCATCCAGTAATTAACTGTTTCAGTTTACTGAAAGGCCATTTTGACCCCTTACATGCAAGGCCTTTTTCTCTTGGGGAGGGAGTTTGGCTGCTGACCAGGATGGCCAGAAAGAGGTGTTGCAGCTGGGACCTTACTCTAGAGAGATGATGCAGGTTGGAGCAGCTGTAGTGTGTTAGACTGTCAACAGAGTGGAGGGGGGGGGGGGGGTCAGGCGTAAGGAGCTGTGGTTGAAGTTTGTTCTCGTGTTACAATTATATCTGCTTTGATTTACTTAAGCTAGTTTGGTGATGAGTATCATTGATGGAACAGAAACATTATGTGAGACACCAAGAACATTTTAAGGGGATTGTGTTTACATAACAACCTTCGCCACATTTCCAGAGGTATTTCAACGTTGCTGGCTTTTCCGTGTTGAACATCTTACACCCGACCGAGCCCACCAGCATGTCGGAACACTGAAGTCCACTTCAAACCCTTCATCGCCATCATCGTCAGGGGTCTTGGGTCTCTGAACCTCTGCTGTTCCTGTTCTCATGGGAACTTTACCTCCCTTCAATGAGCTGCCTGGTTCACCTCTCAGCACTGCCTGCTCCGGGGTTAACTCCACAGGTCAAAGGTCACAGGATCACAGGCTCCACAATGCCTCAGATTGTTGATTGTTGATCCTGACACTGGTGCTGAGAGGAGGGGTAGGATTGTGTGTGTGTGTGTGTGTGCATGCGTGTGTGCGCACAAGTTTGCATTTGTTTGATTGCGTGCATATTTTTCTGTTTGTGCATGTGAACGCATGCAAGTGCCTGCGTGCGTGTGTGAGTGTGTCAGTTTTTGTGCGTGCATCCTCAGATGTTTGCGTGTGTGCAAAAGGAGAAACCTGATTGGCCAGACCACCGTGGCAGATGAAACTTGATGGACTGCAGGCTCTCTAAGCTCCTGTTGATGGGGATTTGGAGGCCTGTCTTTGAGGGGGGAAATTCAATTTCCTCCCCCTGCTCACCAGCGCTGTTTGGATAGCTTGGCCTGGGATTGGAGAGGGTGTGTGACACTCCAGATTACCCACTCACTGAGAGGCGGCTGAAAAGGTGAGGTCTGATCTGCAGCATGGCAGGAGAAATGTGCTAGCCAGCATCTGACAGCCTTTTTTAGTTTTATTTCTTTCATGGTTTCTGAGTGAGCTGCAACACATCTTAAGGATTTCCATGTGGATATAAATACTTTATTTAGCGACTGATCTCTTGAGGGCAGTCTGTATGCAAATTAACCCACTATTGACATCTGCTATATTGATTTTGCATGATCAATAGTTATGTTAAACACCTGAGGTTCCTAATTTAGGAGCAGTTTAGTGATGAATTACGTAGATTAATAATTGTTTATACTAGATTGTTTATGTTGAGTCAAATATTTACTACTGTACAAATCTCCTGACTACAAAAATACTCAACTCTAAAAGTGTTTGGATGCACTGGCTTTGGTTTTTGTTTTGTGCCTTTTTACTTTTCTGAGTTCTTAAATAATGACACAAAAAATGCCTCAAATACAGTCATGAAAAAGGTTTTCACAGGTTTCTTTGCAGTCCAACTCAAATGCACTTGATTAATTGATCATCAACAACTGTGATCGCCTCTGCAAAAAGATACATTTTGGCTGTTTGCCCGTCTGAAGCATTCAGGTGTGTGTTAACACAATAATGCCACAATCTTCCCAACACTATCGACTCATCTGCTGAGCAGTTCTGATGTTGATGTGATGAGTAACAATGCTAAACATCAAGCAGTCTTGGCCTTCTTTGTACACTTACCATTTTACCTCAATACAGTGGTATCCACACATTATGAGACAAACTTCTATATCTGCAACAAACTACTTCCCAGCCTCCTTTTTATTTTATTTTATTACAGTTACATTTCCTGTGACAACGATGACACCAGTAGAGAACATTTGCCTAGTCTCACTGTGTCGATTTCAGCCGTTCAGAGACTTCTGTTGAAAAATGAAGGAGTACCCGCTGCACTCTAACGGTCCTAACCTGTCAGTATGTGACGAGAGCGAGAGTGGATTGTCATTGCAGAATCATGAGGTAACGGTTGTCACATGAGCTGTGCAGGATAACTGCTATTGGCTTCTTTTTTCCTTTCTTCCACATCCCCATCTCCTCACAAAAACATATTAAAGTAAGAGTGAGAGTGTTTAATTTCATATTCTCTCTGTTTTATTGCATTTTGTATATTATAATATAAAATAATCACGCGTGAACTGTCGTATTCCCACTTGCTGCAGCTAAGGGAATTTTCTTTAACTGTACACTGAATATCCAGTGAGCTTTATGACTGATATCCCGATATCTATACTGCGCTGAGTTGCACTGAGTACACATACAAACACACAAAATAACATAAATACAATCCTATTGGGGATTGTGTTCCACCTCATCAGGAATGTCAATTACCTCAGCTTTGTGTGTACTGTTGCTGTTTGTTTGTTTGTTTGGCCTCGTTGAAAGATGTGATAGGGATCAAGAAGGTGGTGTTGTGCCGATGACACTTGAGCCGTTTGCCTCCTCATTACCTCCGGCCGTCCCTCTCTCACCTAGCCGTAAAATGCAGGAATGTCTTTAAAGCCTCATCCAGTTTTACTGGAGTGCTGACCACTTCATTACATGCAGATGTTGCCATATGTGTTGTTTGCGTGTGTGTGTGTGTGTGTGTGGTAGAGAGACCGAAAGGCTTGGATGTGCTTCCTGGGTCACAGCACGTTACTGCTCTTGGAAAACCCTTTTGTTGGATAAGTGTGGTTTGCTTAAAGTCTCGGTTTATTGCCAGAACAAAAGGGGAGAGTAAAGAACAGGAAGAATAAAAAAATAAATGGTGTGTTATATTTCAAAACATGCTTTGTCAATTTAAAAAAAATCAATAAATACACAAATAGAGACCAACAAGAACAGAATATTTTGTCCCCTGGAGCACACAAGGTAAGGAGCGAGAATAAACATTGGCTTAACACGCCGACACACACATTACTAGGAGAAATATCACAATTGTTTATGTAGATGGTATTCTAACACATCTTTGAACATGACTCAGCCTGTTTGAGTCAAAGACGAGAGCCGGCATGACTAAGATTATTTCAGTGATTATTGGAATGAAACTTCAGAGATAAAGACGGACGAGGAATGTGTGCCTACTGTAAACTGATTCTGTTTTCAGTATACAGACTGTAATGCCTTAAAAAAGAACGAATTAGACATGAAAATGCCAGTTGTTAAGGCAAAGCGGATGAGAGGTCTTTAGCTCAGAAAAAAAGTTCCACAACAGCAGGTTACCTCAGTGGCCTGAAGCCAGTAGAATGCTACCAAGAGCGCAACAGATCAAGTTTCAGCTCATGTCTGGTTTTGCACTCATCTGGAATGTAAGTAAGAAAGAGGAAGCAGATACCAGTTCAGTTTCTGTTGCTTCATTCTTGCAGCTCTGTTGTGCCATTGTTAGTGTGCAGCACAATAAACTTAATATCATTAAAATCGAAATACTTCTCAGCACTTGTGACACTAACAAAATGGTTGAAAACTATTAAAACAATATATTTTTCACTAGAATACTGGACTAATATCAAATGAACCTGCAAGTGTTTTGATAAGTCATAATTATTATTAGGTGAAAAAGAAAAAAAATTCTTGTTTCAGCTCCAAAAAGAGACATTTGTTGACTTTGGAAGGTTTGTTTGATTTGTTAATATTTTTCTTTACATTCCATCCATCCATCCATCTATCCATCCATCCATCCATCCATCCATCCATCCATCCATCCATCCATCCATCCATCCAT
>JAVDPK010001530.1:104747-126504 GCA_034780415.1 Cichlasoma orientale
GTGTGTGTGTGTGTGTGTGTGTGTGTGTGTGTGTGTGTGTGTGTGTGTGTGTGTGTGTGTGTGTGTGTGTGAAGGAGCCTGTGTGCATGCACAAAGGAGCATCTGCACATTTGTATGCATGAATATTTTCTGTTAGTGTTTATGTATGATTGGGCACGTGCAACTATGTCTATTTTTGTGGATGTGCAAGAGATCATCTGTATATGCTTCTGTGTACGGGCGGGGTTATGGCTCTGGTCACAAACCATCTACAACCTAAAAATATTCAGCTGATGCAAATAAGTTCTCATTAATCAATGTGCCACAATCAGAACTGATAGGCCACTCCAGCTCTTCTGTGTGTGTGCATCCAAGTGTGTGCGCATCATTTATCATCCGATCATTGTTTTCCCTCCTCACAGTGTTTGTGTTTACCTGTAGCTTTTATCTGATCTTTGACCACAGGTCAAAATCCCAATAGGATTCTGTTTAGTCCATCCGAGAGACGAGACACCGCTGAAACATTCCTGCTTTGAGTTACTGTTCGGGAAAAGCTTCTGGTTTGCTAACTACGGCCGGTCGTGATGGATGTGGCTTCGTCCATTCCTGGACACTCTCTCTCTCTCTCTCTCTCTCTCACTTGTTAATCCAAATCCCAGCATCACCCTGGAATTGCTATCGACTTCCCCCTGCAGAGCAGAGGCAGCTCAATGCCACTTGAAAATACAGTTTTGCTGCAGCTCATGACCAGCTGTGTATTAACCATAGGCTCTATATAAAAGATGGATGTAGCCACCATGATAGCCCCTATTGGTTTGTCTACTAGTGCTTTGAAGCCCCAAGTCTGGCACCTTGGCTGTCGCCATCTTTGAACAGAGGGTAGCGGTAAAAATAAATCAAAGCATCCACCGGGACTGTTAGTAGCACAGGTATGTTGTGGGTAATGCAGGTACAAGTTTTTAATGACAAGAAAGTGAAGAATAAAAAAAGAAGATATCTCTCTTTAAAAGTCCAAATGTGAGTCCAAATGTGATGTGATTGCACTCCTACATGTTCTATGAGCACTTAAGCATAATTATTACAGCAACTGATATTGAAGGAAAAATAAAAGCTCTTTCAATGAAAGTATTTAGGGATGTATTCAGTATCATATTTTATGGTAATAGTTAATAATGTTTCCCTAATAATCCTGACAGAAAATAAAATCTCATCTGTGAAATTGCCATCAAAATATATTTGATTTTTCAAACCACTAATCCCGCCAACGTGACGACTTTGCTTCACAGTTATTTCTGCTTTCTTCTAGTTTAGTTGAAAAGTCTTTTTTTTTTATCTTTAACATCATAATCATCATCAGTACCATGACGTCTAGCCATATCCTTTTCCTTTGTACCTCACAATACTAAAAAACAACAGTCATCCAGACAGCACATACAGTCAGTCCCATTATGGGTTTCCTGAGTCACATTCCAGCCAAACGACCCAGCCGACTGATGCCCGGTGCAGGACGTGCATTCCCATCCTCACCCTGATCCCCGTGCATGCTTCAAACCATGCCCATCCGGGACCTTATTGAATGCCCCTCGGAACGCTGCCTGGCGACTCCTCATGTCTCTCAACCAGCTGGCTCACATAATCAGGAGCTTTGAGGAGACACCCGGGAATAGCGGCATTCCCCTGGATATAATTCCCGTTCTCGCCAATGTTGCTGTCAGCATGAGTATAAAAGAGGCTCAGGTTCGGCGAGAGCTAAAGTAATGGGATGGACAGATGTTTAGATGTGAGGGACCGGGTCTCCCTGGGGGCCCCTACAGCAGTACAGTCTGACAGAAAGCAATCAGCTTGATGTGGGGGAACAGAATACTACACTGTACGTTTACAGAAAGAACTGCAATATGAGCCAGGGCAAAGATTAAGATATAGGGATGGATAAGGAGAGAAACTGGCTCCAGAGTGATTGAAAAAAGTGGAGGTATGCAGTGCAAAAAAGGCTGAGGCACGGACCAAAACCTGAAAAAATAAGTAAATAGTTAAGAAAAACAATGCATTTTGCAAAGCAGGAAATATGATATGAAAATAAACAACGTTGAATTATGCGCGGCATTTTTTGGATATGGATCTGAGTGAGACTGTGAGTATGACAGAAAGGCGTAGAGTAAAAGGAAGGGAGGAAGGGGAGGTGCAAATAAAAATGAGTCATGTTCACAGGAGTGCAGGGGGAAACAGCTGAGAGGTTTTTGAGGTGCGTCTTTGGCTCTGATCACACTTTTATTTTGGCTGAAGTAAGGTGATACTGAGCAAAAAGGGTCTCTCTCGCTCTCTCTCTCTATTTCTTCCTCGATCTCTCACCCACACACACACACTCATTCTCTCTATTTCTCTCACCCCTCCTCCCATCCATCCGTGCCAAGTTTTTCATCCCGGGAGGTGAAGTGAGTGTTTCCACATGTGGTGGGCCAGTGCTACTAGTTTGGCATGTAACACTGACTCAACACAAAGCCCCCTTATAGAAACACAAGAACAAACAGGAAAGAGGCCATGATTACCTCATAGCACTTCACTTTTAACTTGAAGGCTGGGATTAACAAGAAAAAGAAGCAGTGAGAAGGAGAGCAGAGACAGGTCAGTGTGTCCATGCCACAGTAGTTTTAATTTATGTTATCTTAGTGGTCCTTTTTTAGCTCTGTCCAGTCATCATTTTTTTTAAAAAGGTTTCTAAAGATCTCATCTTTGTTTCTGAGAGTCATTGGTGTGAGTTAAATAACATCAGTCTGAAAGCAGCTGCAGTTTATTGTACGCTCCATCAGAAAGGATGCTAGAGGAGTTCACAGCTTGGATTAGAGTGATATTTTATTTGACAGCGAGACGCTTATTTCCAGTTACTTTGTAATTCTTTTGCAAGATGCTCCGTGTAGATTCCGTGCAGTTTTAAGAAAAGAGAAAACAGATCTGGTCCAATTTAAAAATGGAACCAGAAATTCTCTTGTGACGTGATCAAACCAGCCACAACGCCAATAAGTCTTCAGACCACACCCATCGCTGTCCTCAGCCGTCATTCTGACGGCTTTGTTGTGACACTGTGATGTTGAGAAAATGTGTCCGCAGACAAACAGACAGCATATAAACTCCTGACAAAGCAGACAAAACTATCTTTGTGTTATTCCCCGTGCAGTATGTGTCCCCGGGACCACATTTTGCCGCATGCACACACGCACCCACACCCACACAGGCGGAGGCACACACACACACACGCAGATTCACAATGTGAAAACAATGCCAGTTACACTATCGCTGCTGGTAAATATTATATGTTTGCACTCCACATGAAGATATGTCATATGGGGAATTACAAATATATGAAAACATAAGAAGAATGTGGGACAGGGGGCCACTGACCCATCTATTTCTAGTTCGGCCTACATTTTCACAAAGCAGCTGCCAGAGAATTCAAGTTCACCTTTGAGGTAGCTCCTGCAAGAGTAGGTTTTATTCAGGACCGCATTTAAACATGCTCAGTTGGTATTAAGAGGTCCAAAGTGTGCCAAGAAAATATCCTCCACGCCATTACACCACCAACGTAGGATGGATCCATGATTTCGTGTTCTTATGCCAAATTCTGACCCTACCATCTGAATCTCGCAGCAGAAATCAACACTCAGACCAGGCAACGTTTTGTCAATCTTCTGTTGTCCAATTTTTGTGAGCCTGCGTAAACTGTAGCATTAGTTTCCCGTTCCTAGCTGAAAGGAGTGGCACCCTGGATGCTGTTGTAGGCCATCTGCTTCAAGGTTTGTGTGTTCAGAGATGCACTTCTTCATGCTTTGGCTGTAACAAGTGGTTATGTGTTGTCTTACTTTCAGCTCAAAGCAGTCTGGCCATTCTCCTCTGACCTCTCGCATCAACAAGGCATTTTTGCCCAGACAGCTGCCGCTCACTGGATATTTCCTCTTTTTCAGACCATTCTCTGTAAACCCCGGAGATGGTTGTGTAGGACAGATTCTGAAATATTCAGGGCACCAACGACCATGCTATATTCAAGGGTCACTTTAATCACCATTCTTCCCCAATTTTATGCTCAGTTTAAAGTTCAGCAGGTCGTCTTGACCGTGTCTACATGCCTAAATGAATTGAGTTGCTACCATTTGATGGTGGCCGGTGAGAGGACTTCTACATCACTGTGCCAATAATCTGTTAAACGCCTGTATTTCTGTGCAAAAGAACAGAAGCACCATTTTTTAATGTTATTAGTAACGCCAGTGCTTTCCCTATTTAATAACACTGAAAACTGATAACGTGGGATCCGCATCTTTTGGATTTGTGATGAACCCGAGTCAAAGGAAAGACCTGCAGTTTACTTCATATCATTTGTTTGGACAAAAAGAAAATAATATTATTAGCATTTTTGAATTTTGATATTTTATTGAATAAATACTTGTGCCTGCATGCATATGCTGGCACATGCATGCTCTGTTACTCTCAGAACACAACTGCTGTCTGTGATGGAAACTGAGCACGGTGGAATCGGGGCAGCAGGCCGAGCAAAGGAAGGGGGTTGTGATGAAAGAAAGTGAGAGGATAGTGCACGCACGCACGCATGCACGCACACACACACACACACACACACACACACACACACACACACACACACACACACACACACACACACACACACACATACTTTTCTCTGTTGTCCGTTAGTGCCTGCCACCATCACAGTGGGGGGGCTGTGGCCTCTGCATAGCCTGAGAGTGCTAAAGGCTAATCCTACAGGAATGCTCCAGGAATGTGAAAGTTGAGTCAGGGATCGAACAAGAGAGGGGCGGAGAAGAAGTGGTGGGAGGGGGAGACAGAAAGGAGAAAAAAAAGAGTGGGGGGGCTTAGAGAAAAAGGTTGCATTCAGAAATAAATTAAATGAAAGAGAGAGAAACAGAAAAGGGGGAGTATAGGGGGGTGGGGTGGGATTCAGAAAGAGAGGTGCAGAGGAGGGAAGAAAATAAAAGAAGAGTCTGACAAAAAAAATGACAGTGAAAGGGAACAAAGGCAGAAAAGGAGATAAAGGTTAGCAGGAGGGCTGATTGCAGAGTCTCTTGTTTTAAGATAAACAAAGGGATGCTTTCTTTTTTCATTTAAATAGGTGTTACAGAAACAAAGCCAAAAACCTGCTGGAGTTTTTTTTTTTCTAAAGGCATCTTCTGTCCTGCAGTTAAGCAGATCATTGAGATAGTTTCACTGGAAGTGTGCGAGCTTGTCTTGTCATGAAACAAGAAACGAACTTTGTGCATGCTTTCATCACAACGGCAGTTAGGCGTCCACCGTCGCAGCTTAGCTGTCAGGATGAGTTTGTACTTGCTCCGGTTCTTTGCTTCCTGGTTCCTGTGACAAATATGGTTTTTCCAGCTCTCAAATGTGCTGTGACGTACTTTTACAGGCACGGAATGGTATGTTCTCCCATCGCGTTTGGCACGCTCCTAGGTGTTTCTCTGAAAAAGGTGGCAGCGAGACTTCCCTTTAACATTTTTGGCACATTTCCATCAATGATGGGAAAAAGAAAGCATTTCTCTATGTACCACAATCGCAGTTTATTGATACTGAATGTAAAATTATAGCACAGAAGAAGTGAACTGTATAAAAACAATTATAATAATTTAAAAAAAACACTTTTTCAACAGCTTCTATAATACTTTTATATGATACCCTGAGTTACCTGAAGGGCAGGTGTGTCCAGGTGTGGATAAGCACATGTATAGAAAAAGAAGCTGTCTACGCTGCAGTTAGGTGTTTTCTTTGTCTGGCCGCTCTTGTGCAACAGTAATTACAGTTAGGGTTACGGTTACAGTTAAACTTGCTGACAAAACACAGCAGCCAGCACTTGGGAAATGCAGCTGCTTCATTATCTTTATTTGTGTGAGGGGGGTTTGTGTACATATAAGCAAATGTGTTTGTGCTGAAAAGAAATGAAAGATGCATTCTTGATTTGACCGTTTAACCATTAATGCTGAATGAGATTTCTTTATTTCCTCACAAAAGAAATTAAAGTAACAGGTATGGTAGTTTTATTTGAATTTCAGGTATAATAACAGATATCGTAGCTTCAGTTTCTGATCTGATATCGGGCCTGCTGACTTGCTGTGACCCTAGGACACTTGACAATCCCATCATTAATTCTATTATGATTATTATTTGGGGACATCTAAAGTATGTGCACCCTGGCCCACTTATTTAATCAAGTGTTGTAGTGGGAAAGGTGGAGTGGGTGGAGGTGTGGAGTGGAGAAATGTAACAGTCCAATCCTTGTACCTGACCATTTTTAAGAGGAACGTTTTGTTTGTTGAGCATTAACACTATGAATCACTGACATGTGAATCATTCAAGTATAAAAAAGACATGTTGTGTCTACACATAACAACCAACTTAAACTGTATCTTTAGGCAATTTGTTATCACCAAAAACACGTCATTTGTTCCCATTTCTTTTGTTACCAAAGATAACACAGTTTGACAGGAATAACAGTGTTTTGCACCAATACGGTGATTCCCTGAGAGCTATTAGCTTAAATCTTAGCATATCGTGGCATAGTGTGCAGTGTGTCCTCAAAGAATCTGAAGAAACTGAACGAGTGGAGGACAAATGAAGAAGTGGCAGGCCTAAAAAAAAAACTAACTACAGCAGATCTGAAAATCGTGTCCTTAAGAAATAGGAAAAATCCAGCAAAGATCTGACGCTGGACCTGAGAGATGGACTGAAAATCAGTGGCAGTAGGTCTTAGGGAGTGATGAATCCAGATTTGAAATGGTTGGTTCAGATCATCAGGAATGTGTGTGGAGGAAGAAAAGGAGAGAGGTACAACTGTCAGGGACTACAGCTATCTGCAATACACAGTGGAGGCTCTGTTATAGTTTGGTGCTGCATTTCAGGCAGTGGTGTTGGAGATCTTTTCATCAATTATGAATACAGAAAAGTACCATCCGATTTTGATCCACCATGCAAGTGTGCCAATGATCCCAAACACACTGCCAATGTGGTAAAAACATACCTGGATAGAAAAACACACAGTGGAACACTGTCAGCCATGGATTGGCCTCCCCAGAGCCAAACACTGACTTTCAACCTTGTTAGACTTGTACAAACAGTTGTTGTCTTCTGTTTATGTTTTCACATGTTTCTAAAAGCAAAATGTAAAGATGTAAAGGGTGGCTCAAGATTTTTGCACAGTACAGTACTTTTTTAAAAAAAAAAAAAAGTTGCTATTGCACCTACTAGATTATTTTTTAAACTAAACATTATATTTCATTACTTAAGATATACAGTCTGGTGCATCAGCTTCATGGTATGACTGGTTATGTGTGTTTGTGTATGTGTGTGCCTAGCAGGCTGTCAGGAAGTCGTCTCATCATTAGGCCCTCTGGCTTGGTTTGTCTCTGTGGTCACCGGTTTCCCCCAGAGACAAACATCCTCAGTTACCCAAGGACAGCCTTCAGACATAAAAACAATACCGCAGAGAGAGAAAGAGAGAGTGAGTGTCAAGGGTGGGAGTAGGAGTGGTAAATAGTAAATGTTTGAAGCCAGTGTGAGAGTGAGTGGGAGAGGAAGAGAACAGATGGAAGCTGAGTGATTTTAAGAGGCAGGGATATAGGCAGAGACAATAGGACAGAAAGGGACAGAGTCATGCAGTTGGAGGAAGTCCCCTTATAAAAAGGTTTCCTGTCTCACTGAGCTTCCCTAGTTTCTGATGGCTTTTCACTGTGGCCTGCTTGACACCAATTAAACCTACTCTGGGACTAAGTGACCCCTTACCCCCCTACCCCCCACCCACAGTGGACACAGCAGACAGACAGCCATGCACTTTGATGGCTTTGGGCTGCACAACACAGCTTCCTATCTTGGAACACAATCACACTAAAACACACTAACGCATGTAGACAGCCACAAGCCACATTTATAGATTTTCTGACACCTAAACTTGAATTAAATTTCAAATTTGCATTTTTTTTGTTTGTTTATATATATGTGTGTGTGTGTATGTGTGAAAGTAATATCAGTAATCAACATTAAAAATTGAACTCACAGGCTTATCCAGCTTGTGTCATAACATAACCAAGTAGTTTTTATGGCTCCCACGTGCCTGTATGCATTCCTGACATCGTCGGGGCACGCTCCTGATGGGACAGCAGATGGTGTCCTGGGGGATCTCCACCCAGACCTGGATTAAGGCATCAGTGAGCTCCTAGATAGTCTGTGGAGCTATTTGGGAAAATCAAATGCACTAACACATCCTAGAGGTTCTCCATTGGAATCAGGTCTGGGGCCTGAGGGCCAGTCAGTGGCATCTGGCCACACAAGACCGGGCATTTTCCTGTACCAGGGGGAACTTAGTACTGTGTACTCAGTACTCTGTCCCTAACAGCAGTCAGGGTACTGTTGGCTGGCACATGGAGGTCTGTGCAACTACCCCAGGTTTTCACTGAGCCACTGCCAAACTGGTCATGCTGGATGATGTTGCGCAAGGCATAACATTTGCCACAGCATCGCCAGACTCTTTCATATCTCTCGCATGTGCTCAGTATGCACCTGCTCTCACCTGTGAAAAGAACAGGGTGCCAGTTCTACTGTTCTCTGGTGAATGCCATTCAAGCTGCATGGTGCTGGTCTCTGAGCAGAGGTCCCACTAAAGGATGTCAGGCCTGCATGCCACTGCCCATGGCCTCTGTTTCTGATAGTTTAGCCAGAAACATGCACATGAGTAGCTGTAGGTAATTTTTAGGGCTCTTCCTGGAGCAGATACTGGTCCTGCTGCCCTTCTATGGTTTTGTTCGGCTCTCCTTGTGAAACATCCTGTCTTCTGGGATCTTCTCCACACGCTTGAGACTGTGCTGGGAGGAACAGCAAATCTCCTTGTGACAGCACGTGTGGATGCGCCATCCTGGAGGAAGTGGACTACCTGTATGCTGCCAGTAGTGAGAAGGACACTAACAAAAAGCAGAACTAGAGAAAAATCAGGCAGGAGGGATGAGGTGTGGTCCCCTTCCGGGAGTTGTCTTGTTGCTGCCTCTCCAGTGCACCTGTCATCACTTTCATTTGCACCAAAGCAGGTGAAGCTGATTCACTTATGCTTCCTAACTGGTGTCACACTCCGGCTCACACTGGACAAACTGATATTCCTGATGTTTGCAGTAAGTGGCTTTGTGTTATACCGTGATGATCACTTGTTCCCTACAGCAGACGCACATTTTATCACCTACAGATTGATGTTAAAGTTCTTTTAAAAGTTATTTTTAGACATTTAAACTTCAAACCTCTGGGCGCATGGATTAGCCTTTATTTCTAAAACAAGATCACCTTGATGCGTTTCAGAATATAACCTAATAAACTGAAGCCCCAGCAGCAGAACAGTTGTCAGCCGTGCAGAGTTCAGATAAAAGTTCTCCATTTGTATGGCCCTTGAGAACCAGAAGAGCTTGGGATGAAGTGTAAAGGATTGGGACGGAAGATTACAGAATGGGTGGAGGCTGGGTGAAGGCTGGATGTAGGCAGGCCAGGCATTAGGCGAACTGAACACTGGGCCCAAATCCCGGACACAGCATGCCACGCTCCAGGCTTCATCCAGCCCCTCTTCAAAGAACTCTGAAATCTCTCCAGAGCCACTCAGACAAATTATAGTAATAAACAACAAGTCACCCCACCACAACACACACACACACCTCCCAGGGGGAAAACTAACAGGCAGGATCCCGTTGCCCTGGTGACTGAACCCTGACCAGCCCGCCCTGCTTCTGCCCGTCTGTTTCCAACTTTGTTTGTTTATTTGTTTACTCAAAGACACCAGAGACAGCAGCAGCGAGGAAGGTTATCTTCACGGAGCGTAGACCGAAAGGAATTGGAAAAAAAATGGAGAGCCTCTAATTACATGTGATTTTGTGGGGCTAGTGTAGTTGATTAAGAAAGATAAGCTGGACTGTGAGTGGGCTCTAATGACTGACTGGCCTACGGGAAATCTGGGTGTGCTTTGCTCATTTGTCTTCTTACTGTAAATCACAAGTGTCTATAAAAGCTGTAATTGTATCCTGATTTTACACAGCCTGCATAAAGATTAAAGAGACACTTTGTTCTCTCTCATGTCTGCTTTCAAACAAAAGTCCACCTTGATGCTGAGAGATATCCGAAGACACTTCAGGTCCACGCCGTCTCACCCCAAGCTCAGACAAGCTGCTGGTTAAGTATTTGCCAAGAGCTCTGCTTTGGAGTCTGTGATCCTTATCTGCTTTTGCAATTTGTCGATAAGATGCAGTTAACTTGTGTTTTGACGGGGAAGGATGCTAAAATACGTTTTGCATGTGATCATTCGAACCCGTTGCTTGCACCTTTTCTCTCCGGAGCAGCAGTAAAACCCTGAAATGTACTGAAATATAAAGAAATTTACCACTCGTATACTCGTCCACAGGTAGAAGTCTCCATCGTGCCTCCAAGGCCAACAGCACTCAGAAGGTGTGGAATTTGACAAGGCAATAACTCACAGCCCTCTACTGTAGCTCGCATTCACATGGAGCCGCTAACAGAAAACCCATGAAGGCTTGGGCAGAGAGTGGGCGATCAATCACAGCTCTCTTCTTTTATCTGGTTTAGCTAAGAGGAAAGCCAGATAAACACGCTCTGGTATGATGTCTCCAAGGTCAATCCCCGTGTGACACTAAAGCCTCACTGGAGATCCACCAGACATCCAGGTGACAGCGGGAGAACAAGATGCACAGGCGGCGAAGAAGAGGCAAGGACGGATAGACTGAAAGGCGCAGAATTTAAACATAAATGTTTAAGTTCAGGAGCTGAGAGGGTGTGTACCTCCCAGAGCTTCTCTCTGGCTGATCAATCACTCTGATATCAGACAGTCATGGAAGGAATGTCAACAGCGCTAACCTCTAACCCCACGTGTGAAGGCATTACAGTGGAGCGCTGACCCCCAGGCAGCACTGCTCTAATGGAGATTTTATGGATGGTGTTTCACTTTATAGAGACTCTGAGCCTTACAGGGCGGCTCTGGGAGCCAGATGTGTTATAAGGACAAAGTGGGTCAATTACCTGAGAATGAAAGAGCGCTGGGATGCTTTTCTCAGGTACAGGCACTAATATGTCAGTTAAATTTTACTCAAAGCAAAGGAGAATTCTCACATAAAACAGCAAGTCTGCCTCTCGCAAAAAGTTTCATACGGCTAATTTGCCTCTTGTGTTCGCTGCAGCAAATTACTGTAAAAATACAGGAAATGCTGTACAGTACTGTACTGCTGTTTGTGAATATGCAGTCATGTGAAAAAGAACCATTTCACAGGGTACTGTGCAGTTCTGTGAAAAACTAAGCACACCCTAATAGCTTCTATAGGAATTAAGCAAATAAGTAGCAGCCCGGCGCAGCTAATCAAATGCACTTCATTAACTGATCGTCAGGAAGTGTGAAAACTTCAGTAAAAGCAGAAGTTTTTGCAGTTTGCTGGAGCATTCAGGCATGTGTTAACACAATGCCACAATCATTTCAGGACTGGACGTCCCAGCAAATTTACGCCAAGGTCAAATGGTGCAATGTTCAGAGAAACTGTAAATAAAAACAAAACAAAAGTACATCTCAGAGTCTAAAGGAATCAGTTAGCATGTCAAAGTTCATGACAGTACAATTGCTTGTTTGCTAAGGTTACCAGGAGAAAGCCTCTTCTCACTAAAAACATCATGACAGAGTGTTGCAATGGCCCACTCTGGACGTCAGATACTACGCTGTGACCTTAAGAGAGCTGTGCATAAAAGAATGCCCACAAAAATCAATGAACTTAAGTAATCGTGTAAAGGAGAGCGAGCCAAAATTCCTCCTCAATGATGTGAGATACTGATAAAGTCAGGTTCTACAAGCTACTGAATCATGAATGGACTTAGCTTTTCACGAGACTGCACAGAAAAGCAGCCTGCAGTTCGATATCGCAAATGCCGATCCAGTTTGTGAGAAGCATTCGCAACAAACTACCCCACACGTTTATGTACGATCAATAATGGTTGTAATGGTTTTATCAGATTTTATATTATATCTGACTTTGATTGTTGTGAATGATGTCATTTCCAGTGTTTGTGTGACCAAGAACAATGCAAAGTTTGCAATGGGCCACGATAGCCCAGTCTCCTGTAGCGATTTATGACGTCTGGCAAGCGTTCATCTTCGGGGTCATTGTTTAAATGTTGAGTACAGCAGACTCACCGTAGCTATGCCACGCAAGGAAGCTGAAGAACTGGGGAAACTGATATGGTGCCATAGTTTAAAAAAAATACTTCGCTGTAATTTAACAGAAAAATTGCCTTTAGAACTTGGATATGAACAATGTTTTCTTTAAAACGTTATTCACAAGATAGTAATTCCTGGTTCTTCTGTATGTTTGAAGGTCAATATAAAAGGCTTTATAATAAATCTCACTTCCTTGCAAATCTTTAAAGTTACTTAAATCCAATTATAATATTTTGTATATAAATTTTTGTGCATAAAACGCATACCTTTGCAAATAAGGTTACTAGTATTATCATTATTTGTTGCCCCCCCCCCAAAATTCTACCCTAATTGCAAAAATTTCTTGTTAATGAGAATATTAAGGAAGCTTTGAGAACAGACGCAGGTCACGGTGATAGTGATCAAAATAATGACGTCAGCTGTAGTCATGGTCGTGAGAACTGCAACAGCTGTGAAGACAGTGTTGATAAGGGAGGAGTAGACCGATCAACGGCATTCTGGTCTTATCACCGTCAGTCATATTTCAACTTCAAACCAATATGTGTGCTCAGTAAAGGGTACGCGTTCCTTCTTCCCCCTTCCTGCTGTTAAAGATGGCCTGTTCTCAGGTTAAATAAAGCCAAACTCGGGATTTTATGCTCATATTTGTAAATTCTTCTTATGTCATGTTGTCACAAATCAAATGCAAAAATTAAAAAAATGTATTATTGTTTTTTTTATTTCACAAAATGCTAACCTTATTTCTGCAGCCCGTCAACTTCTGTTTCTGGGTTTGGATGACAAATGAGAGGAGAATGAAAAGGCAGGGATGGGATAAAAATAAATAAATAAATAAGTGCATTTTTAAATTTTTTCAACTCACTGCGGACGTACTCTTGGGAGAGCAAGAAAGAAAACGAGAGACACAGACAGAAAGTGAAGACAGTGAAAGGAATGATGGCGCAAGACAGGCAGAGAGTTAGTGCAAGAGCGAGAGATAAAGGGACAAGAAAGAGGCACAGAGAGAGAAGAGAGATCAAATGTCAAGTCCACTGTGGTCCATTTTGCCCGGAGACAGCTGCAGCCACAACTGACAAATCCAGAGGGGGCCCCTTCCTCTATAGGCACCGGGAAAGCACCGGGAATTATCAAGCGTCTCAGCTCTCTCCGCTCCTTAGGGAAGCTTGCTCTCTCTCTCTCTCTCTCTCCCCCCTCTCTGTCTTGCTCTTTAGTTAAAGGAGAAGAGGGTCATGGCCATTCCCATTTTCAGTGCCTCTACTGATACCCCTGTTCCGCATTAGTCCACCCCGCTCCCCTGCAATCCTGAAAGAGGGTAAATCCTGAAGATTCAGTGGGCACAGTTCTCTCCTATGCTTCCCCTTCTACTTCCATATGTTCTCTCATAATGATTTGTATGTGCGCATTAAAGGAATGTGGAAGTAGAGGTGGGGGAAAGTGTGAACAGCTGTGATAAACTGTCGTCTGGGGCATGATAATATACCCATGTCATTAAGGCTGGACATTGCTACAGCTTACATCTGTATGCGTGCTTAGGTAGGTTTTAAAACAAGCAGTTCAAAGGAGGCCACCGCTTGCTGGCAAAGCCTGATACCTGCTGCGTCTGTTAAATAAGGAGAATAAAGTGAGCAGAGTCAGATGAATGCAGCCCACTGCCAGAGAGAAAGAAAAAAAAAACTTGGGGCAGACTGCGGATATTAGTGTATTAAAAAGGGGCAATCAGGTGTGTGTGCTGGAAGGAGGAGGGAGGAGCAGTAGCTAGAAGGGTGAGAAAGGTAGGAGGTTTTGATGTTTGGAAAAGGAGTGCAGCAGGGGAGCACATCATAATGTATCTATTGAAGTTCAGGGCTCTGTGTTTGATACAGTACATCTGTACCCCATTTCCCTCTTTTCCCCCAGCTGTGCACTCACGTGTACAGGAACAATGAGACCCAGGACCACTCCGTCTCTCCCTCTGCATCAGTCTCCCTTAGCATCCACGTCTTTCTCTTTTTATCTCTTCCGCTATCCTTTTCCGTCTGTCTTCCGACTCTTATTTATCCCTTCCTCTCTTTTTGATTTAATGCCGTGTTGCAAGTTCTCACTGTTGCCTTTAACGTTTTCCTGCAGCCACTTCTCTCGGGCACAGCGCTGTAAAAAGCTTGAATTAATTGATTTCCTCTCAGTAATAGGGGTCATGTCTTCTGCTCTGGTTTCTGACATCCCCATACTCCCCACCTCTTCCCTCGCCTCACACTCCCCATCTCCTCACCCCCGCACTCTCCGTGTACCCCCCCCCCCCAATCCCTCCACCCTCGCTACCACTCTGCAATGTAGGAGAATGGAAGTATCAGTTGGCCCCGTCAGGTCCGCTGGGGTCTGTGTGCGCGGTAAATGAAATATGGTAGCTGTCGCATTAGGAAATCCATTGAAGTTAATGAGGGCCGGTGTTCTCTGCGGAGCCACATCTGCTGCTGGTTAGGCGCCAACAGCCCCCCATCCAGACATTACTATTGGGACCGTGGTGGAGATCAGAGGGATGGGGGTTGATACAGATGAGGAAACTGGACCTGGGGTATTGAGTGGTGTTGGCCAGCGGTTGGCTTGGGATAGTGGCTGAATTGCTGAGAGGCCACGACCTCCAGGTTATTTGTCTGGGTGGCTGGACTGAGCATCGAGTAATGGATACTATATTGTTATCAGAGTGATCAGCTGGCTAAGCTGTAGTAAAACCACGGAAACAGCTATTCTACACCCAACATACAACATCACGCCCCCCACAGGTGTGACTGTCTCAAAGTATATGATATTTCACTGCCTACAATTATGTAAGCCAGGTTGTTTCATCGAAGGTTAAGCAATATTACCAATAAAACAGCTAAATAGGATTATATTATTGCATGCTAATGAGCTGTGAAGCAGATCTTAGTAATTTGTTACTTTGACATATTGCAGGTTAATGGTGCGTAGTTTGAAGCATAACAAGGGCACCTAACTCAAGGGACAAACCAGTGTTGTGTCTACACATAACAGACAACTTTGGAAAAAATATTTTAAATTTTATCTTCAGGCACTTTGTTACCAGCAGCCTGCCAAAAAAAAGAAAAAAGAAAAAGATTTGTTCTCATTTCTTTAGTCGAATCTACAAACAAATGCCAAAGAACACAGTTTGACAGGCATAAAATAGTATTTTTGTGAGCTGTTACCCAAAAACGTAGCATATCTCAGCATGGTGTGCAGTGTGCCCTTAAAATATCTGAGGAAACTGGACAAATGAAGGACAAAAGAAGAAGTGACAGGGCACTCTCTGAAAGTGTTGTTCTTAAGAAAGAGGAAAATATCCAGCAAAGACCTTCCACGGGACCTGAGAGACGCATCTGTGCTTTTACTTGATCCATCTACTGTTTGCCATCAGAAATGGTCTCAGTGGAAGGGTGGCTGTCAAGAAGCCATTCTTAAGGAAGGGAAACAGGAAGAGAAGACTGAGGTATGCCTAAAATACACAAGAACTGAAAATCTGTGACAACAGGTCTGATGGAGTGATGAATTCAAATGTGAAACTTTTGGTTCAAATCATCATCAGCAGGTCTGGAGGAGGTCAGGAGAGAGGTACAGCCATCTGTAAAACACAGTGGAGGCTCTGTCATGGGTCGGAGCTGCCGTCAAATTTCGATCCACTATGCAATACTAGATGGAAAGTATCTTGTTGGCAACAGCTTCATTTGTCAGCATGACAATGAGACACACACTACCAAAGCAGCAAAAGTATAGCTAGATAGAAAAGCGCACACAATGGAACACCATCAATTATGGACTGGCCTCCCCAGAGCCCGGACCTCAACGTTATTGAAACAGTGTGGGATCATCTTGATGGGGAAGAGAACAAAAGGCAGCCAAGATCCAAAGAAGAGCTGGGAATATCATTCAAGGAACCTGGAGAACTATTCCTGAAAACTAGTTTAAAAAAAATTAATTACATTGTTTAAATTTTTATTTTATTATTAGAAAGAATTTCCCAAATACGGGATGAATAATGCACTTCTCACTCCGCTTCCCATTTTCCTAGTAAAATATAAAGAATGAGGACTTTTCCGAGACTTTTACACAGTACTGTAGAACAGTCAGAGAGTTTACCTTAAACTTTAGGACTCATCATGCACTCACAATGTACAACAGCTAACCTGCACCCTTAGGTGTGTGGCCTAAAAGACAGATAATGACAGCCAAACAATAATGACAAGATAAGTAAACTTAATGTGACAGAGCTGACCGCTGCTCAAACAGTAGTCACAGAGCTCAAAGAACAGAGTTTTGTCAAGGAGTGACAGACCCGGCAGGGTCAAAAGTTTAATGATAGCGTGTGTGTGAAACATGGTGAATGGGCAGTGTATTGACATGCAGACAAACGGTTCAAAGCTGCCTTGAATGGCCGGTCACAGCTCTTTAAGATCAAACTTTGAGTGCCCGACTGATGGGTTTGGGGTTGCCGGTTCAGATGTTTGTTATCGGGTCAAATATTTGCTAATTGTGGGGATCAATAAAGTATCATCATCATCATCATCAATTAGTTTATACTTTACCTGCTCAGAGATCCAGATGGTAGAGGGCTTACTGTATCAGATTGAAGAGTGCTTGGCTTTCACTCGCAGAGCTGAAATTGTACTTTTTTACTCATTCTGTGATTCAATCACATAGTTAATGAATCACTAGGATCCTTTTTTTTTTTTCCTCTACATACCTAAATTGTGCATGTATGCTAATTTGTGATTTTGGCGCTGCATGACTAAAACTGACCTGACATCGCCTAAAGAAAATGAATAGCACATAAAAAAGAGGGGTGGATAGTTTATCTCAGGCTCTAACAATCAGCAGAAGAATGAAGGTGAAGAAATGGTCTCTTAACCCCTTGTCAAATCACAAAATAACCCACCCATCGTCAGCCATAGCAGGGGGTCAGTACATGCACTGAGGTGTCAGCTCATTTGTCAGCTACAGTTCAGTTCAGGGAGCGTCTTCTCTGCGCTATCTATCTTTGCTGTGAATTCTAAGTGTGTGCGTCCATGGTGTGTGTATGTTTCACGCCATTTGTCAATAGTTCAGAGTGCATCTTCGCCCATTCGTCTTCAGCGAGCGTCTTAAGTGTGCATTCTTTGTGTCCATTAGCGCTCGACGTTCATAATGGATGAATGGGGTGGGCTCTGTCTTGTCTGAAACTGAATGTACAACTGTGTTCAAACAGCCTTTTGATCTGGAAACACCAACAGGCACAAACAGTAACTGTTCTGGTTGATATCAGTAATATCGCTGATATAAAGAAAATACGCTGAGATATGTGATCCTGTCACTAATGGGGATGGAAATCGAAAACCGGCGCCACTCGAGAACCGGTTCCGCGTTTTCCATAGCATCTGAATCCTGTGTGTCTGAGCTCATCAATTCCTTTATCAGTGTCTGCGGGTGCTGGCAATGCACACTGACTGCAAATCAACAATGTCATACATGCAGGTCTAGTGTTGCCATTAAATAGAAGCCACGGCTGAGAGGACAAAGCGTTGCTTCAGAAAGATAACAGTGCTAGCTGCAATGTCTGTAATGTGAGGTGGAAACACCAAAAACATGCTGAAATATCTGACTGCACAACATGGGATTCACTTCCAGGTGTGCCATGTATTTGATGCTCTGTGTATGTGTGCACCACATGTGCAACTGCTACTGTTTCCCAATCATACACCTCATCTTTACAATAAAGAACTGGATTGATACGTTGATTCAATAATGGCATCGGTATCAATTCCCATCCCTGGCCACTAACCACAAAATATCATAAATATCTAAAGGCTTTACGCCCCCAAAACATTTGCACGTAACAGCATTTGCATGCTCGAGCTCCACTGTGCAGGACGATGTATGTACAAAATGTAACACTAGAAGGCTCTTTATGCATTAATCTGCAGAGAGGTGGATTGTATGCACAAGTGTGATGTACATACTTGAAGCATCCAGCTCCTGCACCAAAAGTGGGCCTTTATTTAGTCCAAAATCTGTAACCATGCAGTTAGGTGTTAACTTTAATTAGATTTTTTTAAAATACATTTTGTATTATTCTATTAGAACAATGTAATTACCTTTAAAAAAAAACAAAACTTTTTTTTCACATTTTCTGTTGGGGATCTTTATCTTGAGTCAGTTTTAACCTTAGCAAACAGGGTTGGCCATGTTACCTCACAAGACCTTATATAAATCACTTATTTGTTTGTTAACCTTCTTGACCCGCGGCCTTGCGACGTAGAACTGGCCTGGGTTTTGTTCTAAATCCTTTGGTTCCCTCCCACATGCAAAAGACTGGCATTAAAGTGATTCTGGAGTATGAAAGAGTCTACACTTTCCATAAATGTGTGTTTCTTTTAGTCTCTGTTGCATGTATAATACATTGGCAATGCGTGAGAAATTATAAGGTCCAGAATGTCATGATCTAAAGCAGTGCGGTTTGTCTGGGAATCAGTGATTATGTGCCTCGGCAGCTTTCTCTCTATTTATATCAACAGCTTTTCAGCTGCTGCTTGATATGAGTGAAAAAAAAATGGAGCTGAGGCAGTCAGATGGAGCTATTGCTACCCAGCGCTGTGAATCTGTGTTCTTCCTGCATACTTGGCATTAGATCAAGGTGAATTTGGTATGAGCAAGGGAATGAGCTAAGTAAAGTAAGACTGTGCGTGTGTGTGTGTGTATGTGTGTGCGCACATTTGCAGCCCTCATTAGTAAACGCCAGCCTTGCATTCACAGTATGAACACACCGTTTCTCCCCTTCCCCTCGCTCTCTTCCTCTCAACTAAATGAGGTTAATAAACTCAAGACTTTACTACCATCACCAGCACCATCCCTCCTCCACCTCCATTTTCCTTCATCTCTACCTCCACCTCTCCCTGCACTCCTGAGCCAGCAGTCCTCAGCCTCCCCCCCCCCCCTTTTTTTTTTCCCTAAGCCTCGCTCCCTCTTTTATCTCAACTGAAATGCTTTCTTCCTCTTTTCCTCACCTCTTTTTTATTGTCATTGTTGCAAGGCAAAAGCTCTGGGATTTCCTCCCTCTTTTTCCCAGGACAGAGCTGCAATTACAGCTCAGGAGAGAAGAAGACCAGCTGTGCAGGGGAACTGAGAGCCACATACAGTACAGGTGTAGCATGAAGACAAAGGGCGCCTCCCAGAGGGAAGGAAGTCAAACTGCTAATGTTTCCGCCACAGCAACTCTTCCTCCTGTCAAAGCAGAAGCACACTTTGAGTCAGCGTTCATGACTGTTTTAAAAACAATTACCAGGCACGGTTATCATGACCCGAGAGGAAGAAAACTCATCATAAGGCATATTATTCTGGATTATGTCCTCTGCAATAAACCACAAGCGAACACAAGCCGGCTTTGGCCGGAATAACACTAATGCTGACAAAATGTGAAGAATGCACCAAACAGCCTTGGGTGCTCCTACCTTGGACGTCATGTTGACAGGGACGCCCTAAAAGTAGAAAATACTCAAAATATAACTGGATGAGACACACAACCATCAAGGTCAAGCTCAGACAGCTGTGACCTGCATGCATGGACAGGAATGCTGTTCAGGTTGGCAGAAATATCATATGTCAATACATAATAGGTTTGTGAATGAATGCGTCTGAACATTGTTTTCCCTTTCATCTTTATGCTTATATCCCCAGGACACAGAATCAATGGAGCAACAGTTGTACCGGCTGTATTATATTCCTTACTTATCACACCTTTGTGACTATTTTGATAAAAAGTGTGCAATTATTTGATATCTAATGGGACTGCCTTCAAACAAAAGGTTTAAGTGTTATTTTCAGCTCAGTTCTGGACACAGTGTTCCTCTGGTCATATGACTGAGGGCGACTTTAGTCTGTAGTGTGAAGCTGGAAAACTCTCCGCAGTTTTGCTGTTCTGGCCCGGACTGAACCAATGGTGTGTTTCTTGTGACTCTCATTATTCATTACAACTCCAAGCCACGAGTAGCTTTCAGCTCCAAGACAATATGATCCTTTTGAAGGCATCTTACGATGTGCTCACATACTTCCTAAATGCTATTTTCTGAAAAAGCTTAAACACACACTCAAATATATAAACGCTGTAGCTATTTCTTTTGTAATATTGTGTCGTATTAGCTAATTATTGAGTGTGTAAATATTTACATCTGCAGAAAAATATCCATTTGGTTTTCAACTGAGTATTTTTAGCAGCAGGGCAGTTTATTTCGGTTTAAAAGAAAATACTGGCACAGATGAACGCGTTATACTCTCACTGACCTTTTTATTAGGTACACCTTGCTAGTATCAGGTTGGACCCTTTCTGCTTTCAGTACCGCCAACAAGGTGCTGGAAACATTCCTCCGAGATTTTTGGTCCATGTTGACCTGATAGCATCATTTTTTTAAGCTTCACATCTGGAATCTCCCAGTAAACCAAATGCCGATGATGCTCTTCCTGATTGAGATCTGGCGACTGCGGAGGCCATTTGAATGCAATAAACTCAGTGTCATGCTCAAGAAACCAGTTTGAGATGATTCGAGCTTTGTGACATGGCAAGTTACTCTGCTGGAAGCAGCCATCAGAAGATGGGTATGGACACGGTCAGCAACAGTGCTCAGGTAGGCTGTGGCATTTAAACAATTCTAATTTGGTACCAAATATCTCCCACACCATTAAAACTGATCAGACCAGGCAATGATTTTCCAATCTTGTATTGTCCAATTTTGGTGATATTCTGTGAACTGCATCCTTTTGTAGTTTCTGAACCCAGCGTGGTCTTCTGCTGCTTTAGCACATTTGCTTCAAGATTCAACATCTTGTGCATTCGGAGATGCTTTTCTGCAGACCTTGTTGATAATGAATGTTTTTTCAGTTACTGTTGTCTTCCTATCAGTTTGAAGCAGTCTGGCCATTCTCCTCTAACCTTTGGCATCAACAAGGCATTTTTGCCTTAGAGATTTTGTGGAAAAATTAAAATATTCAGACCAACCACGTCACATTCAAAGTCACTTAAATCACAGTTTCTTGCCCATCCTGATACTTGAACTTCAGCAGGTCACCTTGACCATGTCTACATGCCTAAATGCACTGAGCTGCTGCCATGTGATTGGCTGATTAGATATCTGTGTTAAGGAGCAGTCAAACAGAAGTGGCTAGAGTGGAAACTTAAATGTCTGAAATAGATTCTTCTCCTGCCCTGTACAGTCATCCTTGTTCCATTGCCATTACATGAATAATCCTGAAACTACTGTTGAGCATGCTCCATTTGATGGAACATTTCTGGGATGGGACACTTGGCCCCAACTGGAAGTGAACCCTTGACCCCAGTAGCACTGCCAGACCCACTCCACACAGGACCACACTATTAAAAAGACTTTGATATGTGCCTGTTCAACTTCAGCTATCAGCTGCTTGCAATGTAATGTTTCCTAACAGCTGTCGCACTGTCAGGTTGTGTGTGTGTGTGTGTGTGTGTGTGTGTGTGTGTGTGTGTGTGTGTGTGTGTGTGTGTGTGTGTGTGTG